>OMOT01070573.1:0-17382 GCA_900312575.1 Acanthochaenus luetkenii | reverse complement strand
ACAATTGTTTCAATTGTCTCTGTGTTTCTGAAAGTCTTGTTCTAGTCATCCCTAGAGATTTGCATTCATTCCTCTTCTACACTTGACTCGCCTGACGCCTCTGAGTAGAAGGACAGCAGCAACAAGCACCCGTTGGCTCACGTACGCCCCCTTCAGTGCGGCAGAATTACTATTTGCCTCACCCTGTGCCTTTTCACTGCGGTTTTATGTCCCATCAGCAAAACTAAATATGTCACTTACAAACATTAAACTTTAATGGTTAAAGACATTAGCCAGACTGTGGAAAATCTGGGTATATAAGCATATCTGCAAACATTATATTGGCGACATGCAGAGATACGGCAACAGGCACGGGCCAATTGCATGTATCAACCGAGTTTGTGATGGATTGCGCATTCAGAGGGGAGGCTCGGCTCGTTGCTGCCTCACCTCGCGTTTCACCCCTGACTATAAAAATGTTCGAAATTAGTCATACATAAAGATCAGTGGACAAATATTAATATTCATTTTATGTTATCATTATTATTTATTTTACTTGTCATGATGACAGGTGAGGCTCTGAAAATAAAAGCATGAATGACTTTCTCCATGTCATGAAAGGAGAGGAAGGGCTCTAATTTTGATATGGTTCTGAGATGAAAGAAACTGGATCTAACATCAAATTTAAGGTCTGAGTCAAAGAATACCCCAAGATTCTTGGCGAAAGGCTTGACATAAGCGGACAGCTGGCTAAGGTTGTCGGTTAAGGTTGTGATAGAGTCCAGAGGGCCAAATATTACTGACTCTCATGAAGCTGGAGGAAATTACTTGCCATCCAACTTTTGATGTCCTTGAGACAATCCCTGAGGTTGTTTAAGGAGCACAGATCATTGGGCTTTAGAGGGAGGTATATCTGGGTATCGTCAGCATAACAGTGAAATGAAATATTATATTCGTGAATAATTTGACCACGGGGAAGCATATATAGAGAGAAGAGGATAGGACCTAAAGTGGGCCCTTGAGGGACCCCACAAGATATGTTAGCTGAGATGGATGAGGAATTAATGCCCGGTTTTACTGGATGGGTTATATTTGTGAGGTATGAAGTAAACCAGTCGAGGGCTATGTCATTAACACTAACCACATGCAGGAGGCAGTCAATAAGAGTGACATGATCCACTGTGTCAAGGCCGCAGTGCTCATAGATTGCACATGTTGCTACTTCCTAACATGCAGTTTACACCAATTTAAAGACAAAAAGAACACATCAAACTTAAAACCCCCAAGCCTAAATTCACATTCACCAATGTATAAAGGAAAGCCTTTTACTCAGAGCAGCATATTGCTTTGGCCTGTCCTGGTTAATCTCCCAGAGGGTATCTTGCATACATCTCAAGGCCTGGATTCTTCCCAGTACTACACTACACCCTGCAAACAGAATGATGGCCCCGCAATCCAGGCTCATTTGGGGAAGGAGTGCATATTTGCAGTGGAAATGACATCATCGTCATCGTCAGCACGGCAGGGTGAAATTCTGCTTCTGTGTTCTACATTTAAAAATTGCCGTGGAAACTATAAACACCACACCTGTCTTTCTACATCAGGTGGAAGTAGGATTTCGTTACACGATAAAGGTCCAGAGGCTTACAAACAAGATCCAGTTTGCACTGTTAATTACAACACCACCTGGGCCCTGGGGTCTAGGTCAACTAAGTTGAACTAGCTGTTGAAAATATATCCTAGCTGGATACACAAAACCAAACAATGGCAATCCTGTCTGACTGGTCTCACAAAGGTGGTTAGCCAATAATATGCAACATGGCTTGCCACACAACAACACCTGATCAACTAAGGAGCCAGACAGCTGTGATCACATTCAAATAAACAGATAATGAATTACATCTATATGTCTCCACCCAGAACTGAAATTGGGATTTGTAAGGTGGGTGAACTCTTGACCGTGACCAAGCCTAAACCCTAGGACGGAACCGCGGAACAGACAGGAACGCCCTCCTGCTTATCTGGGTCAGAGACAAGACGGGGCAGACAGCAGACCAGGGCGATGTGAGACAAGGGACGATGAGGGACGGGAAGCAGCTGCAGAAGACCAAAAGGCGGTCGGGACATGGAACTCATCGTTGGACCCCTGCCACAAGCACAGAAGTCCTCTGGCAGGCGGGTAGGCAGAAATGGCAAAGGTGGCTTTGGCAGAAGTAGGAGTTTGGTCAGAGCGAGTGTTAGAGCCAAGCTTCAAAGTAATTTGCTGCAGGAGAACCGCAATGTTCTGAAGGGAAGAGGTGACCTCGGAAATCTGGTGCTCCGGCTCCCCGGAGCCGAAGAGCGGTCTGTATTGATTCGGTATCTGCTGGGTCCATTCTGGCTTGTTCGTTCTGTAACGTATACCGGTAGAACACAGGAGGCAGAGGCAGGAGGTTTATTCCAGGCCAGGTAGGCAGACAGGTACAGGTACAGACCACAACAGGACTAACACAACTCGAACATCGAAGATAAGTAACTACGCAAAGTAGCGGCAAGAACGTAGAGACAAGGACGTAGAGACAAGAACGTAGAGACAAGAAGGTGGAGGCAAGAACGTAGAGACAAGAACGTAGAGACAAGAACGTAGAGACAAGAATGTAGAGACAAGAACGTAGAGACAAGAACGTAGAGACAGGGAAACAGGTTAAACAAACAAGCAAAGACTGACAGGGAAACAGAGACTAAATACACAAGGAAACAGCTGGGGAAACCAAAGTGCACGTGGGGGAAACTGGGGACATCTGCTGGCCTAAAAGGGATACACACGAGAGGGGAGAGATGGGAGAGGGGGGACTAGACAGTAGTAGTGACAGTAAGGTGTCAAATTGGTGTCAACATTCATCAGTCCAGTTTGTCATATGAAACTAAATGGCTTGGTTATAATATTCAACACATATCCACCATCACTGTTCTTTCCTCATAGTGGTATCAATCCTGGATTTCAAGAGCGCCATTTGGAAAGAACGAAAATCACTCCATTGGTACGAGGCCAGAAAAAACAATTGAGTCTGCCGTCCCTTAGATTAGATTACAAAATGTATTTCATGTAATTCAGCAATGAGACTGATAGAAATATGCTTTGAACAGAATTGTAGTTATGACAATGTGCTGTCATGTGCACTCTGACCTCCATAGTGACACGTATTAATGATCCACCTGCACGAGCACGAGTATGAATGAGCAAGAGAGCCATTCTGATATATATCCATAGGAGGAGCTGATGTCTTGTGTGCAGTGGACATCAGACCTTGCCCCTGTTTTCATCATTTATTGACATCAAGAACAGCTTTGTACACAAGCGCCAGGCACGTCTAAAAACAGCAGCAGCAGCAAGACACATTCTAATCCACAAACAATTCACAGATTGCTTCTCACATGCAGTTTCACAGCGCAAGACAATTATAGTCCTATTGTCAGAGTAGAAAAACGAATGTCCAAAACAGAATGTTATTTTGTGAAATGCATGGAACAAAGGGAACAGTGGAAAATAATCTTGTGATGTCTTTCTCACTTATCTTAAAATCCATTGTTAATTTTATTTAAATAGCTGTCTTGATTATACAGCAATATGAATAGTTTTCCTACTTCAAGGCAAAGTATATATTCCGCTTTGTTACATTTCGTTTCCAATGTTATTTCTGCCTTACAAAATTCCTCTTCCTTATTGGAAGTCAGTAAGTATCCATTATGATCTCCCATTAAATCAAAGAACCACAGATTGGTGAAATGTAAAACAGACAAAAACGAATGTTGCTGTCATTAGTTATAATATACACGGACATTACAATATTCATCTCTGGTTTAGATTTTTTATTGGTCCAAAAATAAGGATGTAATATGCTTGTGTAAAGAAGGCTGCTGTAAAACAAAAGTGCTTAGTATCTGAAATATTCAGGGAAATAATGACACATTTTGTCTGAGCCAGTCATGATCACAAAGAGCTGCCACAGTAATAAAGACAATACAGGAATGACATTGTGACATTTCTAAAACAAATTCAAATGTGTCCCATACAGTATGTCTTCACAATACATCTGACTGAGCTGTGAGATATTGCCATAATCATGCACAAATTAGGGAGCTCTTCATTTTTAGGCTTTTTCATTGTGTGTGATTATATGATATTAAGTTGAAGAGGTGGTGTAGAGATGGAACTGGTACATAAAGATGTGGTTTACAAATGTAGACGCTTTCTTATTTGACAGTGCTGACTGATGAACAGGAACAACAGGCTCTGATTCCTGTTTGACTGATTGTCCTGAAGTCATCTAATATCTGATGTAATGATCTGGAAATATGCTCACAAACTCATGCAAAGATTGAGTGTGAGGGTCAATAGTTTCGGGATTTTCGAGAAAGATCTAGAGCTAGTTTTAGATCAAAGGTTTTCCCATGACAAACATTAATCATACATATATATGTATATAAGTCCTCATCTTCATTTTGAAGAAGATCAGAGCTTTAACCCTGTGAATCTACTTAACTACTCCACGGTGTTTTAGGAGAGGGGCTCAGAAAGAAATGCTATTTTAGTTATCAATTAAATAAAAAATAAAATCACACAAAAAAACACGTTTGATGCCAGTCTTCCACTGAACTCCCAAGTTGCAATAGAAGACCACAGCTTGGCTTGACCTGTATTGGGAAAACCTGATGTTCCCAAAGTATTTTTCAGACATTCGTTGGACATCAGCAGCATAGAAATTTCAGAAAACTGCCAACTGTATGAGGATTAATCCCATTACAACAATATATTCATACATTATCTATCCATCTAGTGAGAAGACCACAATGGAGACTGTTTAAAATAAAAAGCTCTTCTATAAAAAGATCTATCCAAGGCCTATAGTAACATCTATGCCATAAAGTATACAAAAATTGTATCTTGTTGTTCAGTTTAATTAAATACACATAAAATGACTTTGACATACTGTATATTACATATTTTTAAATACATGACATGTTTTTGTATATACACACATGTTATTTTTCATAAATGTGGGCACAACAGTCAATGGATATAGGTGAACTGTCATTGTCGCACTTCTCTGCAACTGATCAACCAACTGTACAAATTCAAAGCAGCAGTATCGTCTTAGGTGGAACGGTGCGACCGCAGCAGTTGAAAGGTTCCTCTCACTGCTTGGCTGTGCTCAGTCTCTTTGACTTTATGAAGGCCATCCCATGCGTCCTCATGTGCGTATTCAGGTTCCCCTCCGTTTCAAACATCTTCCCACACACTTTGCATTTGGTACTTGATGTCCCATCATTGTTTTCATCTGTGACGTCCAGCTGGTTCTCTCGTTGACTTGCATCGTCGCCGTTGCCCCGTCCATTGCACCGGGCAAGACCCTGCGCCTCTTTCAGCCGATGGACAATAAAGAGGTGTCGGGCCAGTGAGTGGTGGGAGGTGTAGCAGAGGCCACACTCCTGACACTGGTAGGACGACCTATCAGACTTGTGCTGGGGAATGTGCTCATGGAAGGTGGCGATGTCCTCAGTGGTGAAGCCGCAGACGGCACACTTGTGAACTTTCAGAATGTTCACCTTGACCTTCTTTAACGGCTGCCAGTCCGAGCCCCTGGGGTGCAAGCCTGGAGACCCCTGGTCTTCTTCTTGCTTCCTCTTGGGACTTAGGGGCTGTGGAGGTGATTGAGAGAATGGATTAAGGACGAGAGAAGGGTCATGCGGTTCACTTAAGGTGCTCTGGGAAAAAAGCATCTGTCGTGGGATGACCGATCTCCAAAGAGCACTCAGCGCAATTTCTCTTGAACATCTGCAAATCTGCGCGCACAGGTTTTCTTGTGCAACTGTCTGTGTCTGTCAATAGTTCAGCCACAGTACCTGAGAGTGTTCCTTAGCCTCCATATTATCAGGGTTGGCCGTCTTCCCCTCTGAGTCTTTGACTCCATGTATCAGCTGAATGTGCTGGTCCAGCAGCACTCTTTTAGTGAACGGCTGACAGAGGGTCGGGCAGCGTCTGTAAAAGTACAGCAAAATAAACTAACATATCATTATCACATGGTTTTATTGAACAGGACAAAGTAGTTTGATTTCTAGTTTGATTTGCATACAATTTGCATGCACGCTTTCATCGTGAGTATCGAAACATGTCGACCTCGCACTGCACTCAACAGTAGGTGAGGTGTCAGGATCAGGCTGCGTACTCACGGGCAGGTGTAGCCCTTACGCAGCCCCTTGTGTTTGAGTCGGTTGTGCCGGCACAGACTGTGGGAGGAGCTGAAGGACTTGTCACACTGTCGACATGGATGCTTCTTCAGTATCTGCAGTCAGAGAAGGAGAAGGTATAAGATACTTCAACACGTTGCAGTCATGGCTCATGTTTTCCAACAGAAAGTCGCTTTACCTGTTTAGTTTGTATTACAACATCTCTTTCTAGATTCCCATCATGTGTTTGCCCTGAGCACATCTAAGTGTTTCTCACAAAAAGACCCTATGACAAATAGGAAACTTCATTTGGAGAATGGTTAAAAATCATTCACCTTGCCATGTTCACGCCTCATGTGAGCCACAAAGACCTCCCTGGAAGTGAAGAGGCAGTCGCAGTCTCCACATGTATAGCCCGGGCCAGGAGGCTTCCTGAGGGCCACATTACTGTTGCTTTTCTTGAGGGGCAATGGAGGAGGATTCTTGTTCCCCTTGTCCTGACCATTGACATTCCCTCCATCCCTGTTGTTATTATTGCTGCTGGGGCTGTTGTCGTTACTGCTGTTGGAATTAGTGGGCTTGGTGCTGAGAGGCAGGTTGATGCCAAGGTTAGGTGGACCCTCGATGGTCTTCAGGGTTCCATGTATGGCCTGGAAAGGATCCACAGGGACAGAATGATCACACTTTCTGAAAGAACTGTTTCTACTGTATATGTTTTTATAAAGCGTTCGAGCCGTCATATGTAAAACCATTTCTAAATGTATTGGTAGTATTCATAGGCTTGACTATGAAACCAATCTACTGCTAACCATTGAGGAGGGGTTGAAACAAAATGTATACCAATTCATGAAGTCACAGTAGCAGACTTAATTTCTGAGTGAACTAGAACGTGATTATTAAACCAAGGTTGATCTGCAATACATAATAAATGTGGCTACGATTGAAAATAGGTATAGCCTTTGACTCCTGGGAATAATTGACTTTCCGAGCCTACCTTGATGTGGTCCAACATGAGCTGTTTCTGTGCATAGTGCATAGAGCAGTCGGGGCATTTGAACACTGAGACTTTATGATTGACTACGTGCTGCTCAAAGTGTGTGAACAGCAGGGACTGCAGAGTGAACACGGTATCACACATGGAACACTTGTAGATCAACCTGAAAGGCAGAAAAACAACGACATCCTTTAAGCGATGCGTGAGCACACTGCAAGATGTAATAGACTAAATGTATTGAAAATGTAAATGAGTGTTAAGACAATTCAAACTGTTTATGAGCAACGAAATGTCATCTTCTGCTTCCTTACATAACACAATGAAGCCATTGATAGAAGAAAACTAAATGCAGCCAACACATTTGCAGTTGTAAGATCAATCTAAATTGTTTGGAAATATACTGCACATCACCTAAAATTACACAACCTCTAATGTGGGTAACTACTTGTAGACAAAACTTTTTTTTTACTATATACTTTTGTGTTTTTTTGTATATTGTTTGGCATGTTCAGCATTAAACCAGGAGCAGGCCGAAGGTCGAAAACACACAGTGGGCAAGAACATCTGCTCCTGCACAACCTGACTTAATTAGTGGCTTGATGATGGACAGTATGTAAGTCAGTGAAAGGTTGCCATGTGGAAAAAACCAAGACAAAGCCGCCATGTCTAAAAACCCCAAAACCCAGGTTACATTTTCCAGCCAGGTTACATTTTCTGACCAAAATTGGACATGGGTATTGGGTAACATTACCTGTTGTGTGTGTGTGAAGGGTGTGAGAACGTAAAAGCGAGTGAGTGTGTTTGTGTGAGTGTGTGTATATGTGTGTGTTGGGGGGGGGGGTTCTGTGGAAAAAGGTATGAAACTAGTATGTGCTGCATACTATTGTTTGCAAAAACAAATGATATTCAATTATATTGAATTCAATCAAATTTTGCGGAAAAACACCTATTTCAAGATATTTTGCAAGACAAAGAGAAAATAAAAACAACAACTGCTATACACTGAATGAAGAAGGATGAAATGGAGTCATGCTAAGTGGAACATAGAATGAGAAAGACAAGTGATTATTACTTGGTTAGAATCACAATTTATATAAATCAAAAACATCCACGGTATTTTTGACGGTAGATATGTGAAGACCTACTTGGGCTCCCCTATCTTTACTCCTGGATGCTGTGTGTGTGCATGGGAGTGCGTTCCTGGTGCAGACTTGAAGGCCATGGGGCAGATAGGACATTTATAGAAGATCTCACAGTGAGTACTCTGGATGTGGGGTTTCAGGGCAGAAATATCAGCGAAGATCACACTGCAGTGGGTACAGCTGGAGGGAGAAGTGGAGGAGGGGGAGAAGAGTGGGGGAAAAGAAATAGAGTTTGTAAAAGTCAGACTGAAATGTGATTTTAATGACCATTATAGAGTTGAGGTCAGTTGAACTCATTCCTCTGACACGAACACTGTCGTGTAGCTAATTCAGGATTGTCTTTTTGAATTGACTTCATTGGTGGCATAACAGTCTAATCCACAATGAGATGAATCACTATTGTGATATCAACCAGCGATAGAGAGTAGCACAATTGACATTTATTTATATGAAAATATCACAGGTTATTCCTTTAACCAGGCAAGGTGACTAACAACTCAAGTGTGTGCGGTGCTCTGTGCATGTGTGTGACAATAAAGGATAAATTATTATTATGTACCAAAACAACCTAGGGCAGTTGTTGAGGGGGAAAGTATTACACACATTCAAATACATGTTACACCTGGGAGCTTCCCAGCAATACAACTGTTGTACTGTTGGCACAGCAAGCAGCTCCACTGAAGCAGATGGGGATTCAATGCCTTGCTCAAGGGCATTTAATATGAGTTGTTGAGGGAGGTGTTACTCGTTCACTTCCACCACCCAGGTTATCCCAGCAGGTGCAGGGATTCGACCAAGCCTGCTTCTCTAACCTTCAGTATTTCCTAAGAAGTCCGTCAAAAAGCCGGGTGAAGTTCAGCGGCAGGTAAGAAACCAGTGTTCGAAGGATATTGGTACCCCTGTCTCTGAAGAGGCGGACACTAGCAGTGAAATCCAGTAGCAGGAGTGCAGTGAGGTCAGCCAGCCAAGAAAGGAAAAGCATACCGGGCAAAAATCAAGGGCTACTGAGAGGAGTGAATATGAAGCTGATTTGAGAAGGGTGCTTGATAGCTTTAAAGAAATCAAGAAAAAGCTAGTGGCATAGAGGCTGTCAAGATACCTAGAAAGCAATAGGTTAATTGACACCACAGTGCAAAAAGCTGGAATACGAGGCGTTCCAACTGAAAAACACACAAGCATGATTTGGCACCAAATTCAATCAGCCAAGCAGGAGAAAAGAGATCTCCATATGGTATTTTTGAACCTCGCTAATGCCTTTGTGCCACATAACTTATTGTGGGAGGCTTTTGATTTAAACCAATAAATAGATTTAAAACAATGTATCCACGTTTACATATTCACGCTTTTATTTTGAAGGTTAAATGCCCAAACCAGAAGTCTTATTTTCTGGTTATTCTGATGAGAGTAACATCTAATGTCAAGCAGATCAGAGCGGGCTTTCTGCCTGAGCAACCCTACATTCCTAAAGTGCCTACGCAAAGTCAATAAACTGATGACAGTGCCATCTATATTACTCAAAGACGCTAGTACCCCGGTGTCTCAAACCAAGATGGATTAAACAAGACAAACATTATCGTCTTGAAATTGGTTGGTTGGTCATGAAATGCACATACAAGCACAAATCATCATCTCTGCCTGTAATTATCGAGATTATTATTTTTGAATTATAAGATCTTTTCTCCATATTATGATGATGAATTCTCTCAATTAATACAAAAAAAAACTGGGCTGATTATTTTCCCCAGATCAATGCAATACGCTTCCATACCGGTAGTGTAAAATAACATTTAAAAGTACACGTCACAAACTGGTAGCCTTTCTAATATTTTCCTCATGCCTTTTAGCCATGTGACATATTCAGCACATGGCATAAGCTAACCATGTTCGCCACCTGCTCTTTGAGAGGCACAGTACAGTGTATAAATCTTTCAGAACTCCAATATTTCAGTCTCGCACGATGAAGGCTAATTATTTCTCATCTATTAAAAGCCCATGATAAATATTGGTTGGGCAATCACATATTTAACTTATAGCTAGGGGTCCCAGCACATAGTGTGTGATTTGTCTAGTCGTCTAGTTCAGGTGAAACTGGTGTTGAAGTAGGTGGTAATTGCTGGGAGGGGCTTGAGGTCCTCTTGGTGAACTGGTACTTGTTGAACCCAGTAATTGTACAGTGTCAGCTGTAGCGTCAGCCTCTGCGCACAAAGTGCAGAAAGATAAGGGAGTCCCTGTGGGAGTCCATCGAGGGCAGGCCACAGAACAGGGACACACGTCTATGGTCGTTCAGGAATAATATAGTAACTTACTCTACCTTTCCTACTTTCCTGCTACTTGCTTTACTGCCCACTACATCATGTGTATCTCTCCCATCCCTGTCTTAACATCAGCTCATAGGGCCCGTAGACACGGCACCACTTTTGGGTGCAGGAACCCTTCTAACCTGATTTACCCGACTCGCACCAACAATCCTTATCATACTATTGCTGGGGGACTCTGGAACTGCCAGTCGGCGGGAATAAAAACGAGACAATTTCAGCCTATGCCTTGTCCAAATCTCTACACTTCCTGGCCCTCACAGAAACATGGGTCATACCTGAAAATACTGCCACTCCAACAGCCCTCTCGGATCCCTGTCCAGACCATGCTCTCTCAACACTGGCATCCCCCAGGGCTCTGTCCTGGGCCCCTTACTGTTCTCCCTGTGCACTAAATCCCTTGGCCATGTGATCTCCTCTCATGGCTTCTCCAATCATTGCTATGCTGATGACACTCAACTCTCCATCTCCTTCCCTCCCTCAGAAAAGCAAATAGATGGGCGCATCGCAGCATGTCTTAAAGACATTAGTGCTTGGATGTCTCTGCACCACCTCAAGCTCAATCTTGACAAGATGGAGCAACTCTTTCTCCCTGGAAAAAACTGCCCACACACTGACTTCTCCATCACCATTGAGAATACCACTGTGTTGCCCTCACTGACTGCAAAGAAACGGGTGATCCTGGACAACCAATCCTGGACAGGCAATACAGGTGATCCTGCATAATTTCTGAAGTTGCAGCGTTTTTTCTTGTAGTGCGTTGGCCACCGTAGGGTTGATTATCAGAAAACAAAGTTTAGTTCTGAAAGTTGAAAAAAACGTGCCCTCAACCACTAGAGACCATAACTTAGTGCACATTAAAAAAAACAATGGCCATTGATACTCAAATAAAACCTAATAATGTTGTTGGTTTAGATGTTTAAAGTACTGTAGGTTGTTCTCCAGTACTGACCGGTAGCCGACTCTACGTGTATAATGCAGGCAGTTCTTGGTGACATGGGACTGGAAGTGAACAGAACGACAGCTGGCACCACACTCAGGGCAGATGTAAGGAGACTTGTGCTGGTGGATTCGCTGGTGCGACACAAAGCTGCACTGATTGGGAAGAAGCATTTGGCAGATAGTGCATGTTTTCTAAGGGCATGAAAAAGAGGAGATAAAAAAATAATCAAAATATCATCATGATTTATCATGCCACTGGAATTATTGTAAGACAGAACAAGAGGGGTATCTTACAGTAACATAAAGGATACTGTTTTAAGTCAAAGTCCACACAACCACACACACACACACACACACCTGCCCACTGGACTCCAGTGCCTGCTGAAAGTGCATGGCTAGGGAGCTTTCATCCTGGAACATTTCGTTGCACTCCAAGCACTTGAGACTGTGCCTGCAGAGTTTTGATGCATCATCCTCCAAGGGCATGGCTGCCACTAGAGGAGCACTGCTTGGGGCTGAGATCACTGCAGTTTGGGTCCCACCACCAACAACCTTCCCTGGGATTTGGCCTGCAGAGCCCTGGGATTGGGTACTGGAAGTAGTAGAGGTGACGTTGGGTGGGCCTGATGAAGGTAACATTTGATCTGCCGGGATGGGTTTTAGAATTAGGTGTGAACACTGCATGACCACACCTTTGTCCTTGTGGCCCCTGGCATGAGACAACAGGCTGCATTTGTTGTAGAAAACCAGGTTTGTGGCACAGTGGTTGCACGTGACCTCAATCCGCACACTGCGACGTTCATAGTGCTGGGTCAGGCTCTTGTCGAGAGCAAAGGAATCCCCACACTCCAGGCACTTGTAGCCACGAGAGGGTAGCGAGATACAGGCTGAGGTCGGGGGTGAGAGGTTGGGCACGTACACAGGGACAGGGTTTATGCTACTCAGGACTTTATTGAAGGCGTCCACCACAGAAGTTTGAGAGCTGGTGAACACTTGAACCCTGGAGACTTTCTTTGGGGCGTGGCCAGCCAGTGTTGTCTGCTGCTTGACTTGCTGCTGTGGTTGTTGATGCTTGGGCTGCTTGGAGGAGGACAGGGCCTGGTGGAGCTCACAGACAGCAGAGGACACAGTCTGAGGCAGAAGATTAAGGTTGCTAAGATGGAGTTTGGCATTAGCCAGACTGGAGGCGGGTACCATGACAGTCTGTTGCTGGATGGCGTTCGCAGCTTTAAGGATGGCACCGCTGGCACTCTGCACTGAGGCAGCGGGGATGACTGTTGCTTTGACTGTGGTGTTGTTAGCCAGCTTCAGGTTGATGACTTGTGAACCTGCTGTCTTGACTGCAGAGACTGGCAGGAAGGCTGTTGCCACAGGTTTGATGGTCATCTGCTTGGTAATTTCCATGGAAGGACCTCCAGTGGTAGCCACTACTGTGGTGGGAAGACAGGATCGTTTGGGAAATGATAAAATTGTGTTGGTGGTCGGGGAGGAAAGCATGGAGGAAGTCATGACAGAAGGGATATTTTCTCCTTTCTTCAGGTCTTCTGGGTTGAACTCTGGAAGGACTCGGGTGACAGTATGTTTGATCTGGCCTGATGAGGTCTTGATGGTTTTGATTCTGACCTTTGGGATAACAGGTGTGGTGCCTGTGGGTGAGGCAGGGAAGCCTTTACTGCTACCCTCACTGGTAACACTAGAAGGGCTGTCTGGCTCTCTTGACAGCAGCCTCTTTGCGACCTCCAGGGCTGACTCCTGTTCATGTGGGTTCTCTGGAGCCCTCAGACTTTCATTAGCCTCCTTAGGGGACTCTCTCTGGGGAGTGATGTGTATGGATTCTTTCTGAGTTGTAGGAGATTCCGAGACACCTGAGTCAGCAGTACTGGCCTTTTTGGTACTGAGTGCTGCTACGGCTGCTATACAATAGGAGAGTTTTGCAGTGGACTTGGCTTTCGCCTGGGACAGACTGGACACAGTAACAGAGCCAAGCCTGGAGGATTCTCCAGCCTCCTTACTGTCCTGTCCTTGAGGCTTGAGGACAGTTTCTTTGGCTTCCTTCACAGGCTTCCTTGATTGAGGGGGTTCATTCAATTTGGAACAACCCAAAGTGCCATTGTTGTTGTTTTGATCAAGTTTGGATCTAATGGGACCTGAGTCTCCATTAGTTCTAGGCTTAGAAACACTGTGCACTGATATAAGAGATTTTGGATTCTGCTCCTCTCTCTTAGGACAGGAAAGATGCCCTGTTAAGGAGTTTGGAGTGGGCCTAAAAGATGATTGACCACACTGCTTGTCCATAGGGTCATCTACCTCAATCTTATCATCATCATCAAACTCTTCAGCACTGGAGATGGGGCTGAACTGATTGAAGGTAGGTGATGGGTTATTAACTGGCAGACCTTCCTCCCTGGGAACTTTCCATCCATTCCTGGTGTAATGATTACTAGGTGGTATGGCTGTTAAGAAGCCATGAAGTCCATTGCCCATGGTAATCTCTGATATAGTTCCACCATTCTCACCATCCATGTTTCGGATGTTCTTGACAATGACGCTAACGCCAACGTCAAGTCCTGCCGAGGGGTTGCGGGCCACATCCTCGTTGGTAGTCACCCCACCACTGGTTTGTTTCAGCTGGCTCTCATGGTCATCATGGTGGCCAGACTCAATGGGATCCACCATGTCAGGGATGTCGAAGGCTGCCAGCAGGTCATCAAAGTCTGGCGTCTTCATATCTCCCATGGTCCTGCTCCTGTACTGATGGGGAGATTACCTGCAGAACACAGAATAAATGGAAGAATGAGTAATGTTAGCCTTGTTAATAGTCTTTTACCAATGTCTACATATGAAATGATGAGTGATGATATGATACGTTCTATTCCAAAATGCTATGCGTTTTTCCAAAAGGGATATATGAGCTCATCATCAATGTCTCTAAAATATTGAGGATCCAGTTTGTAAAAGTAGCATCATTTTGTAAACCAAGTACATAAGTTACCTACTATTATTTAAAATCAATCTTCATTTGATTTCATGTTGTGGTATCAATCATTTTGTAAGAGAAAGGTTTGTTCAAATAGTGGACTTTGCAATTTGGACCGAAACTCTGTGCAGTGGCAATGTTTGTATCTGATTAAATGAATTTGAATGTAACAAAATTAAATGGTGATAATATATACATATAGAATATAATATAATAATATTCTTAATATTATCATTGCAACATACTGTCTTGATGACAATGGAATCATCCAATAACAGAGGGAAGCTTAAAATGAGAAGCAATCAATTATTTTGCTTATTTCTCTTTAGTGACCCCAACAGTGGACTTTCAACAATCCGCTGAACAGATCAACCTTAATAACATCAACACTGTACAGTACAACACTGTATTGATACTTCCTGATCTGTAAGGGTCTTTACAACAACTGAGAAACTAAAATCAAGCCAAATCAAGGCATATATGTTGTGATTAGTTTGTTAGTGTTTTACAGAGAACAAACGACAACAATACAAGAGATTAATAGAAGTGTGTGTGTATATGTGTGTGTGTGCGTGCGTTTGTAGGGAATGATTTTGTGAAATATTGTGGGGCAAAACCATATAATGCTTTGTACATTTAGACTTAGTTATTGGACATTCAAATTAATCTTTGCATTCACAGGGAGGTAGAGAACTAAGGCTGAGGTAATGCTAAATTGGAGTGTGGAGTTAGGACAAAAGAGAGAGACAATGATTCTTTAAAGGTGAAAATGGATTGGACCCAGTGGGTGATTTGATGGAGGGTAGGTGGGAGGGGGTATATCCCAGTCAGCATAAATGATTAACGGCAACCTCCTTATTTACTGTAGACTTTATAGAAAAGGTGAAGGGAAAACAACTGTTCCGCCAATCCCATTTTTAAAGGTGAACAAAGCATCCACTGGCTCTGCCAGACTATTAATAAAAGAACAATTAAATTGTTCAACCTTGTACTTCAAATAAAATTTAAAAATGTTGGATACTGGAAAAAACAGAACTCGTATGCACAGTACAGTACGGATTAATGTTCAGTATTGCTAGCTAACCTATTTCCGTACTGTCAGAGGGTTTGCCAATACTGCCAAGGTTGGTCACAGAACAATAGGCCTGCATATCACAGGCAATACCTATGAATTAGATTAGCATCACTCCAGCTTTGCATAAAATTAAACAGAATACAAATGTTTCCTATGATTGGACAGCTTCGTCCAGATTTGTGTAAAGATGAACTCTCCAAGCTTCAAGATGAGGCAGAATCTTGAGCGTAATATCATCAAAAAATGTCAGTTTTGAAATACATTATCTCAACATCCTACTACTTTTTGATCTGTGATATTGAACATTTGCCACTATATCCAATAGCCAGGATTAACCAATAAAAAAGCGCCAAAATTGATGATGTCACACATCAGATTTACAGCTCCACAAAGAATTACTTGGAAAGGAAGGAGAGGTAACTATGATAATCCATAATGAATTCATCGTGCATTTTCTAGTTGAGAAATTATACCACAACGGTAATGTATGCCATCTATTGTCAGTAGGATAGTTCCTAGGTTATAAGAATAGGATATGTTCATTCTTATTCAGTGTTATTCCCACAATACTGGAAAGACAAGCTTTAATCTTGCAATTTTATTTGTTGCCAGATGGTGTGCCACTATCCACATACAGCATATGAAACGACATGTAAACCATGCATCATGTCTTTACTACGTCAAACAATTCCTCTTTTTGAATATCTTTTTTTTTGGTATTCAGGAGAAAGACGGGTCTGATCAAGGTAACTGCTGCAATGCAGAAGATTAGTGTACTATTATTGTACTACTGTCAGATGGTTCTGGGGGTGAATATGATATGGTAAACAATATTTCAGCTGAATGCAAAGAGATGTGCAGGGAGATGAATGTGATGACAAGTGCAAATGTTGCAAGGCTATATTAGCAAATGAAATGATCTAAAAATGGACAATCTCTCAAGCATACACATCATGTTTATTTATGACAAACAGCTAATGTCCGTAGCACATACGGTTAGTGAATACTGTGTGTGTGTGTGGGGGAAGTATTTCATTATGAAACACAAATAAAAAACGTTGCTTCCAATAGGTTACAATACTTCAGAAACAAGCCTAGTCTTTATTTGACGTGATAGTGAACACGTGAAATAAGATATGATGTGCTGAAATGCAACGTGTCTGCATGTTATGGGTGCGAAGGACAAAAGGCACAGCCATTGAGCTGCTCTGCTTGCACTGTACACGCAGCCAAACCAGTACGGCTGTTCTCACCCAAACACCAAAAAACATTTCTCTTAACATTTGCTTTTTTGTGTGTGGAAAAACGCAACTTTGATAAGGATTACGGGGAAGCTACGTTGACGTGGCCAACATAAACAAAAGGAGAGGGAGAGAGCGAAACGGCATGGAGAGAGGGCAGGAGGGAGATGAAACGAGGACCAAAATGGCTGCTGAGCTGTGAGAAGCTGCAGTGGAAAGGGGCCTGGTGGAAAACAGAACAGCTAGTCACGGCCATGACAGCAAAAGCAGCCTGGCATGGGAAGTACATACATGTTAAACACAGACAAATGTGAAAAATACACAACACAGATCGCCTCTCCACAACACCAGTTTAATAAACATGCATCGTTACAACCTCAAGTCCTCACACTGTATAATCACACTGTATAATCACACTGTATAATCACACTGTATAATCACACTGTATTAACACGGTATCTCAATGAAGGGAAGGCAACAGAACAATGGTGGAAACATGCAATTGAATCA
>OMOT01070558.1:0-10684 GCA_900312575.1 Acanthochaenus luetkenii | reverse complement strand
GAAATGAACACAGCCCTGGGGCCTTGTTGTATAGCCCACTTGGTGACTTCTAGTGAGTTTCGTTCCAGGGTCCAGTTTCTGAGAGTGAGCATGTTTAGCCAGACAGATGAAGGAGAACCGGTTGGTGCATCTCTTTCTCTTTAGTTTGGTTGGCATGAGATCAGTGGTCTCTGCTTAATCTAATACACACAGGGGCGGTTAATATTAGCTGTAGTGATTAATCTGTCACCAGTCCAGACCAGAGACCGCTTCTCTCGCACTGTATTTACTTTACCTACAACTAGAATCCAATAAAAGCTTTCTTGGTTTTAACAGCTGAATTTTGCCACCCAAGCAGACGAAGAAATGAAATACTTACGTACCCTTTTTTTATTTGTATTTCAAATAGAATCAATTGCAGAAATTAAAGTTTTCTTTCATGAAGCTTTCTGGCCCAATGTGACGTTAATAGCGTTTATAATAAGCATCCTGACTGTCCTTATTAAACGTTTTACAGAGTGCTGGCCTGGTTAGGATGCGGAATGTGGGAAGAGAGAGGCCGGGGTCAACTGGAGGGACAGAGGTGATAAGATCTAGAGAGAATCTGGGATGTAAAAGCTTTGCTGCCTACAAGAACGGCCCAGTTCACTTCAGCCGTCATTATAAATCCAAGAGGGCAATTTGGTTTGCATCAAAATCCATCACACACGATAACAACAACAATACACATACAAACACAGTACAAGCCCATAACAATCAATCAATCAATCTTTATTTATATAGCCCTTTTATACAAGTATGTCTCAAAGGGCTTTACATTGCATCATATACATAGTACATCACACCATGCACCACACTACACAAACACATATATTTGCATGTCTTTGACTGTGGGAGGAAACCGGAGCACCCAGAGGAAACCCACGCGAACACGGGGAGAACATGCAAACTCCACGCAGAAAGGGCCAGGCGAGATTTGAACCCAGGACCTTCTTGCTGTGAGGCGACAGTGCTAACCACTGCGCCACCGTATCAAAATTTGTACTCGCTCACTCATCACTCAAACACTGTAGCAATCAAAGGTGAATGAATAACAGAACTGCCAGTTTGATACCACTGGGTGTTTGTCGGTTGCTTCTCATTCTAGTTAGCATTATGTATATATATATACACATGTATGTACTGTATACCAGAGGGAAGAATAGGGAACTCTACATACAAAGGGTGATTGCAGTCTGAGAGGATGGCCAGGGCATCACTGGAACCAGTTTCCTGTTAAACCAGTTGGGCGAGATAGAAAAGTGTTTGCATTGTTTGTGTGTGTGTGTGCATGGCTGGGGTTGGGATGTGTGGGGAGCATGTCAGTTTGCCACAGGTGTTATGGTTGCACATGAATACATTGCTGATGAAACCCCGAGAGAGTGTGTGTGTGTGTGTGTCACATGGCCATTGTATGAGCCCTGTGTGTCACCAATTATTACAATCACACGTCTGATCACGAGGGCCGTGCCCCGCTCATGCTGAGCACTTCATTATTAACCCTTCACAACCTCTGAGCCATTATGTTCCCTGCTTTCTGTGTGAGGGTTGTATCAGAAAACACAGGAGTAAAGAGTATAGCAATAAAGAGGTATAAATAGCAAAGAGAGGTACAGTATGTGTGTGTCTCCTCCCCATTTTTAAAAAGGCAGCCTAAAAAAACAACAGACTCTAATGTCAGTGTGTGTGTGTGTGTGTGTGTTCCTGCAGGACCTGGTCAACACTGCTGCCAGCACCTTCTTGTTCTTCTTGTCATCTCTGGTGCTGGTCTGTATCAACCACAACACAGGAGCTGAGATAGCAGCAGTGGTGAGTAGCCAGAACTCAGACTTCCCTTCTGTTTCGCCCCCTTAAAGGGACAGTTCGGAACATTTGACCACAGGAGAAAGAGCTTCTGGTTAGCCCTTTACCTCCCGTCAGTCTCATTACGAGCCCTGACTTGGATCATGTGTGTCTGGGTGAGCCGAGGTGCCTGTGGGGCGGTTTCTACTGATGAGTCGTTGGGCCTTGTTTTTGTTTTGCTCTGGTCTCTGCCCACGTCACATCTGGCTGCTGCTGCTCCCCTGTGGAACATTGCCTCAATTGTTCTGATGCATCAGCATCGGATCACATGCTATCTTTGCTGAGTGAGGGGAAAGCTGTGTGTGTGTGTGTGTGTTTGTAAATGTATACTATACTATTATTATAAAGTAGCACATTTTCAGTAAGTACAAATTAACACACATCTATGTTTTAATATTCTTTCACAATAAGGATCGGAATAATCAGTCATATTATTGTTTCTGATTTAAACACTTGCATTGACAAATGTTAATGTGTTTTATGTTCACATTGTGCTCACATTCTTCACATTTAAGTCACTTGGTACATGAACGTGAACACCGGACATATTTCAAAACAATGTCTCCACACTGCATTAATTTTTCACGTTCTTCTGAGACATTGAATGTACTTCCTGTGTCCCCTTGAGTGCAGATCTTTGGCTTCCTGGTGACTGGGGTATATGGCCTCAACACCTTCCTGGCGGTGCGGAGGTGGCGCCGTGGCAGTGGGTGTCAAGGGGTGGCTCAGACCAGCGAGTACATGCGAGCACGCACGGCATCTCGTGGAGAAATGGAGGCGCGACCTGAGCTTGCGTGAGGACTGGCAGACAATCGGGTCGAGTCGAGATTGAAGATGTTCCCTGAAAAACTTTTATTCGACAAAACTTTTACTAAACCAGAGTGAAGGATGACTTCCATCGGGAGCCAAAGATAAGACTTCCATTATAACTGTGCATTGACTCCTGGTCCGAAGTAGGTGTTGACTTTCTTTAAAAGAAAAAAGTTTTTGGAAAGTTGTATGTTTAACTGTGAATGGAGCAGAGTCATAGAAGAAGTGCTGCATGATGTGCTGACGCGAAGCCGCTGTCTGTGAAGTCTGGGATGATAAATGTGATCATGGATCCAGGAGTCCACCGGATCAGCAACATAACCTTCAGTACAATGGGACTTGCTCCCAGTGGCACCATAGCCTTACTGCTCTGTCTTGGATACTGACATCAGCCTTTGGCTACTGCATGTATGAGTGGGACTGACACTACTTATTCTATTCTAAACTTTCTTTTTCTTTTTCCTGTGACCTGACTAGTTTTATAAATGCCTTTTAACATGTGACTTTTAGCCACTGTAAAGTCCTTTGCCGCCAGCAAATATAACAATACAGGGTCTGTCTTACTGCAATAAAGAGGAGTATTACAACAATCTGTATTAGTATTTAAAATGAGGAATAGATTTCTCTTTTCCAACACTATAGGTTTGACACAATTATCATACCAAAATATATTGTGACTGCCCTCGGAATATCAGGAATTCTCTTGCAGGAGAACTATTTTAGTGAAGTGATATAGCTGCCCTCAAGAGCTACACATGGAGATGAAAGATAATTCAAATAAAGAATGGTCACTTTTATAGTGTCTGTTAAGATTAGGACATTATACTGATAGATTCCTGAAAGGAAAAAATATCAGAACTGCTTCATTCCATCTATTTTATCCCGGTTGTATTATGTACCCAACACATATCCACGTTCACATTCCAAAATGTGAATTTTGAGTAAGCCACGTGAGGTGATGTTTGGTGATGATTAGGTCATTACAGCATTTAGGAGACATTGTATTGAGGTCATTGGTATAATCATTGTCCAATGTGATGTTGAGTATGTTACTATTGTACTTATCCAGGGCCTCAGGTAACAGAAATGGTGGTGGTACGTCAATAACATGGTGCATTTGGACACAAGCGTCCACAGGTGACCTGGTAAAGATCGGCTCCCACATCTCAGGTATTGACTAACGCCTTACAACTTTGACTTTGAAGACCATTTGAAATGAAAACACAGGGTGCCTCGACCTGAAAGTTGTATTGCTTAATGCCTTCTTAATCATTGGCCATGGCAGGACTATTATAGAGAATGAGAGCTGATATTTGTGAGTTAACTATCGAGATAAGACTTAAGTGAAGGGGGGGAACAGTAGGGTGAGAATGTAGCGGCAAGGAGCGTCGGTGTCACAGCTTTCGCCCTGTATTTGATTGAAGTAAATTGTCTGTGTGTGTATTTACAGTGTATTATCACATACTTCATGTACTATCAAACCTCTATCAATCCAAAATGCATCTGTTGTACGTCTAATCGTGGAATACAGAACAGAAATATATTGTCCTTCCTTTCGTCTTACTGGACATGTAAACTGTGGGCTTAATCTTGAAAGATCACATCACATGGACTTGTGTCTCGATAGGAAAAAGGAAGAAATGGTGACAACATTGTTCTAATATATTGTATCTACACTATAGTGTCATTCAGTGTGTGTGTGTGTTGTATGTATTGTTTGAGGCCTCTGGTGTATGTATATATATGGCTTAGGATTGTTCCTTTGTACAGGCTCTAAATGGACTGTATAGCACCATCTCCTGGTCTTCATCTACAGTGTATTCTTTGTGACTACAGTGGACCTACAGCGTAAGGCCTGATGTCTTTGTGTGTGAGGGAACACTACAAATTGTCAAGTATGGAATTGATTCTTATGAGTTGATGGTAATAAATGTATCTGATATGGTTTTAAATGTAAGAAGTTGATGGGCGCTTGATTTGTGTTGCAAGACGGTTAAACGGCCTCATACACGGGCACAACCTACAGTATGCTTAATAAATCAAGCACTTTGCGTGTTTTCTCATTAATTTATATTGTGTTCAATTACTCTTTGGCTCCAGGTTCGGTGACTGAAGGAGTTTGAATAGACAATCACGTGTTTGTATTTATGTCTGTCTCTCACGTTGATGGGTTTGATTGTTTCTGTGTGGTGTAACAATATTACACGTTGTACAGCTAAGTGCATTATACTATTTGTTAATATCCCCCCAAAAAAACAAGCGACCATTAAGTTTGTCAAAAGACACTAGCAACCTACAGTTTTATCTATGTATAACTTTAAGCTATGTTACGGTCTAATTGTATTTATGAGGGAAAAAATCAATGCCCACCACTATTTTCCTAGTTGTGCTATTAACTATATGAGCAGCCTTTCTTTTTAACTGTGTGCTTTGATAATGATTGCAATGTTTGTCTTGTACAGCTGTATGTATGTATTTGCTGTATTTTTGTATTTTCAAAACATTCTCTATAGATTTAACATCAATCTAGTTTATAGTGACAGTTGAAATAAAGTGATTTGGACACGACTGAAAACGGTTCCATTTTTATTTAAAGAAATGATGGCAGAAAGAGCAGAATAGTTCTTCCCTTTTTACCAAATGTCATTGTTGTGAAACATATTTGGATTTTAACCTACTGTAGTTACACAAGGGGCCTTTTATAAATTGTTGTACTTGGAGTTCATCGTGATGTTAAGATCATTTTCCAAATTGTGTATACATGGCAAATGACTGACTGAATATATCTAGGCATGTAACTTCTGCCCAGAAATACACACACACACACACATCCTTCAGGAATTTGCACATGATCTTCATTTCCTTGCACTACTAAAGTCCCACACTAATCATCAATCATGGCTTTTGCTATTTTGCACATCAAGCCAGCAGCTGGCAAAGATCTCTATCACATCAAGTTCATGCACATTTATATGTAACAAAGTAAGACCTCGTTATAAATGAGGCCACGGAAGTAGCATATGAAATGATCTGCCTCCTCTCGAGAATCAAAGGCACAACGATCTATAACTGTTGGATCAGCTACAACATCGGGAAGTCTTTTCTTAACTCGTAATACTACAGTTAGTTTCACAACAGTTGGAAAGCCCGAATGGAAAGTGATTTCTAGAATGACTGTCTACCGTTTTTTCGATTCACAATGCTGTCGTAACACACATGCAGTGCAGCAGCATAATACAAATACAGTCACTAAGGCTTTCTGGTGCTTCTGATTTCTCAGTAGTGGCATTGGGTGAGCTGAGGGAACAAAGGATCAGAGGATAGACATCTCCGGCGAGTGACCGTATCAACGTTCAAGCAGACACTAAATGGATTCACATTCATGACGTTTAGCATTTAACTAAATAATACTGCAGCAAGTGGTTCCAATACATTGGTTACGCGTACACAGCTCATGGGAAGCACACACAGCTAACACACTGAAACGGCAGAGCACACTGCTGTGAAGTTCAGCTTCAGCAAGGACAGAGGACATTGGACAGAGGGTGTAACCAGCAAAACTGCTGCCAACCTGTTCAGTGATATACAGTAAGCAAACAAAGGTTTATTTGGTAGTAATACTGTAAAATGACAAATTTACAGCTCTGGATCTGCTGCAAACAAACACCAAAGCCCTTAAAATGAGGCCAAAGACATTTCACAGCTTTGTAATAGTTTCTGAATCAGGTGACAAACGACAAGCCGAAAAGGACAGCTGACGTCTTTTCCAAATGTAGCCCTTTATGTGAAGAAGTTGGACGATAAAGAGTGAGCACGAAATATACTGGATCGTGATTTCATTATTTGTGCCAAGTATTTGCAATAATCACGAGATCAGAAAGGTCAACATACCCTTCAGAAGTCAGTATAGATTTGTTTTCCTGAATGTCTTGGCATGACTGATATTTGAAATACATCCTTTATGCCTCCCAGTGTACATTTCAAATACTACTACTTTTAAATGCACTGATAATTGAATGACATATACTATACACAGTATCCGTGTAACCTTGTGGCTTGATGAAACATGTACGGTCGCAGATGCCAGATGCATTTCTTTTGCCACTGGTTATCTCGTGCGGCGAGGATCCCTGCAGGCTCAGTCCGAGTCACAGTCCGAGGAATCATCTAGAAGACAGAAGTCAAAAGTCAAAACCACCTGAGGTATCAGGATCGGCGTTACCGCTCCAGTATGCACTTCCTGTGGAGCTGACGCTGTACAAATGAAAGCGAAACTTGCCTTGATGAGTCTACAGACTTCAACCTCGTGCAAGAACGTTTCAAAACGGACATGTGCTACGGTGCGTTCGGACCAGGACGTTTCTGACCTTTGAACAATGAAAGGACTGAGACGTGAAGGACAAAAGTAGCTTCGTTTGTGGCGAGCCTAACCTCAGAAAGGGGCAGAAGGATGTCAAAGTACGAGCTCGTATTACCTTGCTGTCTTGATGTCTCATCGTTTGACTCCCCTCCTTGCTTGAGGAAAGCTGCCAGGTCATTAAAAATGATGTAAAAGTCTAAGGCAAAAACGATGGTGGCAATGAACCCAAATATCTGTGAAGAGAACGGCCTTTGGTATCAATACAGTCAAAGTAAAATGACAAAGGAAGCTGTTGGCCAACGGCAAAGTGGAATACAATATGCAGACCAAAATACTACATGAGGTGTGTGTGCGTGTGTGTGTGTGTGTGTGTATTACTGTTAATGTGTAGTAGGAAACACATCAATTATAGTGGTGCGGGCTCTGATGAGGTCGTTCAAAAGTCAAGTTTACCCCTGCAGCCTTGGAGGAACCGTCCATGTATTTGGACACTGCAATTATGGAGATGATAAAGAAGATGATGGAGGCACTCACACATCTCAGGAAATCCTTTGAGAGGAAGAAACACAATAAAAATAAGACAATGACTCACTGAAAATATCAAATAAAGAAACCAGCATATTGCACATTATGCTGCGTGCACATATCCAGTGTATGGGTTTAACGTGTGCTGTGTCACCATAAGAGGCCAGTGGAATCCCTCGAACCTCTCGTTGAATTTGGTGGAGTACGCAAACAGCAGGAAGAGGGCACCCAAGAACTCGATGAGGGGTGCTGTGAGGAAGGCTGCTGCCGTGGAGCCCACGAAACACACAAACGACAGGAAGGACAGAGCCTGAAAAGACATACCGAGTGAAACATTAGCGGAACATGCATCCATCCATCCATCGTCTATACCCGCTCACTCCTATTCAGGGTCACGGGGGGCTGGAGCCTATCCCAGCATGCATTGGGCCCAGCGTCACAGGGATCGGAACATGTATGTATAGATTAAAAGGAAAGCCTCTGATGGGGTGTAAAGCATACGCTCTCTTTCTGTGTGTGAAGGACATCGGAAGTCTAAAGGAACGGTGTTAAACATGGACTCCATTACATTTTAATCGCAACACAGCACCTTTGTATTTATTACCTTCATTACTGCTGCCCCCCCCTCCATAATTTATTGTTTGATTTATTGTATCATTTTTACTGCACTTAACTGTATTTTCTGATGAGTGCTGTTAATGTCTCACACTTTAATTGTATTCTTTATATTCTTTTATTTTAACTGAGCCACTTGAAGCCGAAGGCAAATGTCTATTTCCCCAGTGGACAATAAGGTTGAATCTTGATTTAGAATCTTGAATCTGACAACAACAACAAAAGAGCAAAACTCTCCCTTCAAGAAAATGTGACACTGCCCCAACGCTGTGATTCACACAGGCCCACTTCCTGTTTCAAGCTGTAAAGAGATACAGCTGTTACAAGACAATGTTTATTCACACAGGCTTGTACACCGATACACTGAGTCCCTCTCTTTCTCTCATGCAGACACACACACACACACACACACACACACAAAGATGTACCTATAATGAAACGACGCCATTAAACTGTCACGATAAACTGCCTGTGAGTAATGAAAACCTATTCGCCGGCTCTAACACAGGCCAGGCGAGCCCGCCTTGCCTTGAGGCTCTGCGTCGGGAGCGCAGGCCTCACCGTATCAGTCCGAGCAAGCCCAGACACCGCAGCCTAATCTTAAACAGGCCCGGCCATCTTGTCTTTGTCTCAGCCGGTCGTCCTAACTACAGACAGAGAGCGCTGGCCTGGAAATCCCCCCCGACTGGTCCTCGCCGCCGCAGGCTTACTCGACGCTTTACATCAAAACTCTGCTGCTGGGCGTCCTATCAGGGCTCCACAACGCTTCCCTGCAGGAGGTTCCTGGTTGGTCCTCGGGCCTGTTCGCTAATATAAAACCCGGGATGTTGGGATCATCACTGTGTTCCGCTAAACAACCGAACAACACAGGATTAGCTGCCATCGACTGTACGTTTGGCAAAATTGGCCGCGAACTTCACAGCCTACCGCTGTGCTAGTGATTTAACGGAGCACTGTTGCATTTTACAACAGTTTTGAGTTGCTTACAGGTCCATGTGCGTTTGTATCACACATACAGAAGCAGAAAAGAACCGTCCCAACTAAGAACTAAGAACTTCTCACTTTTCAATTCCCACCAGCCGGAGGAGGCACATATTGCACAGGTACCATGTATCACACGTTTTTTTTACTTTTGTAAAATACTTGCAGAGGACCATCTTTTAGCGACGCCCAGTGATTTCACATCCCTTACCGGCCCCCTGGCTTGAGGCTGCGCGGCCTAATGAGAGACGCGGGGTGGTCTGACACACGGTGTCTAATACCGCGTGCGCAGCAGGACACGTGTCCGACTAACACCCCCGAGAACGGTGGAGCTACAAGTTGTTTCCGCTGGAGGCCTCACATCCAGTGGCTCAGCTGATGTAACCACGCTACTTCATTCCAACATAAACACCACGAGGACGTGTAGGTTGCAGTTGCAGCGATACACTCGACAATATATAATACCGGAAGTACCAAAAGTAAAATGAGACGCAAAAGTACCGAGACACCACGATAAAGCGAAACACCTGGCCAATCACATTTGGAGTTGTTGGATCGGTACAGAAGCTACAGGCACAAACTGGCTATTGGACTACTGTTGCTACAACTACTTTACATTGTCACTACACATTATACTGCCAACATACTGAAATGTGGATATCGGGGGCATCCTGTCACATCCTGTCACATCCTGTCACGTCATGTCACATCCTGTCACGTCATGTCACATCCTGTCACGTCCTGTCATGTCACGTCCTGTCATGTCACATCCTTTCACATCCTTTCACGTCCTTTCACGTCCTTTCACGTCCTGTCACTGTCCTGTCATGTCCTGTCACGTCCTGTCACGTCGTCACATCCTGTCATGTCACATCCTGTCATGTCACATCCTGTCATGTCACATCCTGTCATGTCACATCCTGTCATGTCACATCCTGTCATGTCACATCCTGTCACATCATGTCACATCCTTTCATGTCCTGTCATGTCACATCCTGTCACGTCATGTCACATCATGTCACATCATGTCACATCATGTCACATCATGTCACATCATGTCACCATTTCACATCCTGTCACATCATGTCACATCCTGTCACGTCCTGTCACGTCCTGTCACGTCCTGTCCTGTCACATCCTGTCACATCCTGTCACGTCCTGTCACGTCCTGTCACGTCCTGTCCTGTCACATCCTGTCACATCCTGTCACATCCTGTCACGTCATGTCACATCACATCATGTCACATCACATCATGTCACATCACATCATGTCACATCATTTCACATCCTGTCACGTCATGTCACATCCTTTCACATCCTGTCACGTCCTGTCACGTCCTGTCACGTCCTGTCACGTCCTGTCCTGTCACATCCTGTCACATCCTGTCACGTCATGTCACATCACATCATGTCACATAATTTCATGCCACAAATAGAAGGTGCAAAACCATAATACATGTACTTGTACACTCTCTCTCTCTCTCTCCCCTCTCCTCCCCTCCTCTCTCTCTCTCTCTCCTCCCCCTTTCTCTC
>OMOT01070491.1:0-10675 GCA_900312575.1 Acanthochaenus luetkenii | reverse complement strand
GCCCTAGAGGTGTGTGGTTATTTTATATTATTATTAATGTAATATATTATTACCCAACAAAATACAGCCTCCATCATCATTTTACAGTAACCATCTGCTGATGATGCGGCTAAATTGGGAAAGGAATGTCCACTAGGGATGGGCGGATCCAAACTGGTATCGTTACTTCAATACTCGCATGCTACTCATTTGGTATCGATGTCCTTTGAAAAGTATCAATTTCAAAGTTATTTTGTATCCAGAATGTGTCACTCAAGTGTCATAGTTTCACTACGAGGTGGGAAATTCCCCAGTTCCAGGAAGGCAGCCTTACAATCTCCAGGAAGTGAGACAGCATCATGAAGGGGATTTAGTTTCATGGACTTTACAGTTTACAACGTCCAGAGGTTTTACAAGAGTGTTTTTCGAAATGTTCCCCAAAAACATACTATTTCCAAAAGCAATTCAGAGCCTTTTTCAATTTCTGATTGTTGGTTTACTTTTACTTATTAATTAATATATGGTTTGTCTCTTTTGGTAGTTTCTCTTCTGATACACTGCTGTAGTGTGTTGGTCATGTTAAATAAAAAGTACATGCATGTAACTGCTTTGGGGTTAATTCTTAGTGTAAACATTAAATTATATTTTAATATTGCACCAGGTTAGAGGGTTCCTTGTACAATTTACAACCTTAGTTCTCTGTGACTCTCTTTCATATCCAAGCAAAATTAGTATTGTAACTGAAATATCCCTAACCTAATAGATATTGAATCAAATCAATTTGGGAAATGAGTGGCGATACCCAGCCCTAGAGGTGTGTGGTTAACAAAATACTTAGTTTTAATAATTTCTCATCGTTACGCCTGGTGACAATTCAAAATGTGTTTTATTGTATTGAGTGGTAGAAGTAAAGAGACGTTAACATGTCCTTTGTTTGAACTACTTACTGGAAGTCAGACACCACCGACAGACTACCTGGGACATTAACAGGGATTTTCTGTATTTTCTTCTGCATTTGGAGGATTCTTCAACAACCCAGAAATTGGGTGGAGTGGATTTATTTCTCCATTTAAAATAAATAAATAAAAAACTCACTATGTCCTGTGACATGTATTCACTCACTATTTTAATTAATATGTCTTTATTTTGTTGAACAGGCCGGTGTGAAGGGGACTTTGGGTCGCTTAGTTGGAGTATTTGAGGTGAGCTGCCATCTCTAATATATACTTATTTTTCTTACTCGAGTTTTAATATACTACTATATAAAAAGGGATACATTTTCCCAACAGAACCGAGAGAGGAAACACAGAACCTACGTCTATGTTCTCATTGTAACAGAGGTTCTGCAGGACTGGGAGGACTCGGTCAACATCGGTAAAGTACAGCATTTGTTTCCTTCTCCAAACGGGGATCATATGGACAAAGTTCTCAGGCAGCCACATGATGTTTGTGGCTTTAAAAGTCTTAGGCTTTTTCCAGGCCTAATTTTTATCACAGTTTGGGGATTGTATTGTACGTTTGTTCTGTTGTTCCCATTGTGTCTTTCACTTTAATGGTGTGTGTACAACGCTGATCAGTAGTCCAGACGTTGTGTATTTTCCTCAACAGTGCTCCTTTCTTGTTGTTGCCTCTTGCATCTGTCTGAACGTGTTCAACAATGATGTCTTGTTCTGTCAACAGGGAGAAAAAGGGAATGGTTTAAAATAGACGATGCCATGCAAGTGTTGCAGTGTCACAAGCCTGTGCAGGCCACCTACTTCGAGGCTCTCCAAGAGAGCTGCCTGACCAGTAACGGAACACCCTTGGTGGCCACGATAGGTGGGGACCTCTCCCCTACCTACAGCATCAACCAGAGCTCTGTCTCAGGCATCAGATAACTAAAACACAACACTGATGCCCCAGGAGCTTTCGCCACCACTTGAGCGCTTACTTGTATTATTGTATTGATCGTTTTTTTGGTCTCTTCTCTTCTTCATTTTTGTTATTTTTTGGTCTCAATAACATGCTTTGCCTTGCCAACTCCTTCGTGCCAGAACTGTGGCACAGACTTGAGTGTTGAATAGTCTGAAACACTTTGTAAATGTCATTTTTGACCCCTCTGTTTTCTTTTTACTGACAATTGCATGAAATGTCTCTCACCTCCTCGCTCAATTCATTCTCCTTCCTTAACGCGCCCTTAGCGTGGTGTTTATTGAATGCAAGAACTACTTTTTACTGTTGTAATATAAAAGTGTATGCTTAGTGCTTAAGCTGAAGGCTTTTGGTGGTCTTTTTAACGTCTCCTTTCTTTCCCCATAGTTTATCTGTGAATGAATGTGCCCATTAGTGTATTCTCCCCTCTTCTGAGGATAGGAACTGTTCTCTGTATCTGAATGAACAGCATTGTGGGAAGTGACTTGTCTTGCATGAGCACTGTTATGTAGTGTCTCAGTCACTCGAGTGACCTGATGCTGACTGTGCAAATGGTATAGTCTTTGATTTATCTTCATTTCGCTCCTTGTCGTGGTTGTTGGAGTCTCGCTAACTGATCAGGAGGATACGGCCCCTTGATGCAGTCTTTCAGTTTCAAGTGTCAAGTATGTTTCTCCGTTATTTGGGAAGCTAGCCAATCACTACAAGTTTCTCCCTCGAACAGAGCATATAATATATATATATATATATATATATATAGAGAGAGAGAGAGAGAGCAAGTGAAAGAATGTCAACACACAATGTACAATGAACCACCTTTTGTCCTCGGTGTCTTCACCTCCTTTTAATCCCTTTGGTCTGTAATGTTTTTTTTTATTCTAGGTTGTGCGACTGCAACGTCGTCCTCCATTTACTGAGAGGATAGAAACTACAGATTTCAAAATCATGGACATGTAATTTCAAAATGCAGCACATATCACTTATGTTATTCATACCCATTTCTATATTTTTACTCACATTCGGATTGGTTAATAGCAATTGTTTACATTGTGTTCATAACGTAGCACAGGTGACTCTTTAGTGGCCACTTTCCTGTATGGTCATGATTTTCTTTTTTCAAACCTTCCTTTGGTATTTAATCTGCATCCCCCAAAAAAACCCGTAGAAACACCTGCTTGACATTGAAAGTAATGGCGTCTAAAATGCCGTCTTTGGTAAGATGCAGAACAAAACAAGCCTTGTACAGTTTGAGACCTTGTTTTTAACATGTAAAATGCTTTTGGATAACAGTTCCTCTCTCTTAACGTCTAAAGTCTCTTCGGCCAAGCTGCGTCCCTTGCCTTGCTGTGGCACGGAGCAGTTGGCTCTAATACTGTGAAACTGGAGGCGCTGTAGATAGCATGTAAGACGTTTCTATTGTAAATTGTTTTATTTCTGTATAGATCAAAGGTGAGAGTACAAATGACAAAACACTTCTCTTACACATCTGTGAGTGCCGCATGTCGTTTCAACCCGAGGCTGGAAGAATTGATGTTGTGACATTGGCTTTGAAGTTCTTGAGGATTTTCTCTTGAGAGACGGCGCACACCGTACATCCGAGGCTAAAGAACAAGGAATGGTGCTGGCTTTCTGTGTGGGTGAGAGTGAAGAGCCTATTTATAATAGAATATTTTGAGAATTCTAAAACATGTCTCAGAGCAAAGCCAATTTGAATTGAAATCCCTTACTTTACTTTTTTTTTCTTCGTTTTAGGCAGAGCTATACAATGGACATCAGCTGCAGACTTTCCAAACCACTAGTCTTGTCATTTGTACCACTTAGTTGTCATCTGTCCCTGGTTTAGAATTTGGCCTGTTACTGGGACAGAGCAGCGGTTGTCAGGTGTTGGTGACTCTTACTGGCTCGTTCTTTCTTCATTCCCTTCCCTCCCATTCATTGTGTATGGGGTCATCACTGTACCACCAAACAGAGCGTTAAGACAATTTATCAATATTGCCCCGTGATAATCCCTGAATTTAAAGGAGGGTTGTTTTCTGAATGACAGTAAAAGGTAGATTGCTTAGTCGAGTCTGAAAAGTGTCCTTCACCACGGCTTGAGACTTTGACCTGTTGTTTTATTGCTGTGCATCAGGAAAGGTGTGGTGGACAAAGTCTCGGTTTACGATGTCCTGGCACTTCCAAGTAGGAGTTCAGGTTGATCCACACCTTTCAGTCTTCACCTGAGCGTGCAATTGAAGATGCTGACGCCACCATCTTGTATATCGGGGGGGGGAGGGGATCAAGACCTGACCCTGGGTAACTGACGAGAGATTCAATTTGTTTATGGTGGTTTGATGTGGATGACAGGTACTGTTGAAATGAATGTCAGGAGGATTTCCACAAGTAACAGCGAATGACTGGACAATGACCACTTGTTCTTTATCCTTTTTTTTTTCTTCTGTTTGTACTTTAATCTCTTGTGTTGATAAGATGTGGTCTCGTATAGGCTGTAGCTCACACGGCACCCTTAGAGCCAGAGGTCCCCTTTTGAATTCAGCCAGTTCCTGTCAGCCTGAGGTGGAGCAAATACATCCTCCCTCTCTTCCTGAGATTTCTGATAACATAACTGTCTGTTTTGTATGACGTTGAAGATTCTGAACTTTGGCAAAATCAGCTAAAAAGGAAGAAACGGAGGATGTATTATTTACATAATTGCAGCTTCATAGTAATTTCCTTTACTCACGAGGTGATGGTACCACGGCTAGTTGGCACCATCTTGTGGTCAAAAGAATACTACTAAAGCACATTACCGCAACTGAAGATTGTAACATTCTGCAGTCAGCTTCTTGTAACATAGCTGGCCTAATATTTTAATTTGTCATTTTCTAATTGAGTTGACTGATAGTTCTAATAAATTCATTGAAACAGCTTATACTGTACCCCAAAATACCTGGAATTAAATGGAGTAATGAATTCAACACGCACTTATAGACCTCAGCCTTGAAGTCACCTACATATTGTAATTGTTCTCCGAGGTGTACGTGTCACTGGGATTGTGTTGTTCCTGTCATTTGGGACTGTGGAATAAACCAGTGCGAGAAGACTGAAGATTGTAATATAAATGTGCCAACAAATAAAACCAGTATTTCACATTCAGTCCGGCGTTGTTTGCATTTATGTCAGCAACACCTCATACGTTTATGCATATTGCACTTATACCAGAGACCAAGCAATACACAATGTAGGTCAACAATTTGTTTGGCAATATTACCTGAAAGCATTCATGAAAATATGATCGTCTATCAAATTGTTTTGTTACCCTACAAATGGTGGGTTGGATAAAAACTCATTAAAAAAAAAAAGGGTATGATTTAATGTTAAAGTATTAAATGTTGCCCATATACTAGGCCTTAATCTTGCTTTATAACAGCCCTGTTCCCCTTTACTGAGAAGGTCATAAGAGCAACTTCCTACAGCTACATAAATGAGCTTCATGACTTCACTCTGAGCTTCTTTCCATATGTACAAAGCTTCTCATTCACATGATCAAGTCCTCTTTCATTTATGTATACTGCCAATCTTGCATCCAAGTACTAACCACCTTCTCTTTACCATCTCATTTATCACATCCGCTTTCGCTCAATCTTCATTTTTAAGTAATCCGACTGCCCTCTGCTCAGCGGTAGAGAAAAGATGTATGCTTGCAAGCAGATGAATTACAACTGTTTACTTTTAAGTCATGATCATCTTCCTACTATCACCATGACTACATGCATAATACTGATAAGAGAGGCAAACAGCATTTTGATCCTTTTTTTTTTTTATTGTACAGAAAGCGATACTGAGATTTACTGAGGCTGCGGTCCTCCTCTGCCACGCCCGAAGCCACCCCTCTGTGGAAGGGGAAAGGGAAACGTTTTGTTTATACAGAAGTCAGTCAACCTTGGTTGTACAGAAAACAATCTAATTTGCATATAATACAAAATTGCAGTCCTGAAACCAAGGAGTGCCATCATGTCACCAACTGATTGGAAATTTGACAGGATCTGCATCCGAAGGCTTTACCGTAACATTTTTCTATTTAGTCTTTATTCATCGGGTTCTTGTCCCGATGAATATTACTCACTGAAACCAATGGGTAACTAGCTACAAGCTAAAAAGGTTTCAATGAGGAATGTTCATGCTGAAAACCAATTTTGTGCTGGAGAAACTTTCCTCAATTGCCATTTCTTTTCTTAAACAATTCTAAAAGGCCACAGTATGCTTTTCACAAATATAAATTTCAAGTCAAATAATTTGCATAAAGGGAAATAAAACACATATTGACGTTGAAGTATGAAACAGTGATTCAGGATCTGTATTACAGTCCAAAAAGGGAGCAGTACTTACGAACTGGAACTCTGTGGCTGCTCCAGCACCGGCCTCTGCCTTCTTGTCGGCACCAGCTGAAGGTAAAGTTATAATGAACATTGTGCAATTCAACTGGTAAGTTTCATGTGCTGAAATACCACATTAGCGAGCAGAAAGTTCCTTTGTCATCAAGCTCAAGCCAATCTCTGCACTACATATATTCAGAAACGTGTTACTGAATACAATGCCATTACTTTCTTTGATAAAACGACAAGAGCGACTAAATTCAAAGGGTGACTGATGTTGTCAGCACTGTACATACGGGGTGCAGCAGATCTCCTGTATGTGTCTCTGTCAGCCTCCCCACGGTTAAGGCGGGCGGGCCTCTCTCCTTCCATTCCTAGGGAAAGAAAAAGGGGGTTTCATAAGTGAAGGAAACAACACTTTGGTTAAGGGTAATTTCACACAAAAACAATGAACTCCCACAACAGTGGAAAATGAGTACTTTAGTTTGAGGGTTCTTTAGCTCACATGCCGTATTCACTAAATACACTTGATAAGGGACCACTTTAAGCAAACGTTTGGCCTCAGGGACTACCTTCTCAGTATAAGATCAAACTGAAAAACATGGTATATTTTATGGAAAATATCCAATAAGATTAAATCCCGTAGTCGGAAACAGCCGATCATGTGCATTCTGTTTTCTTTTGCAGAAAACAGCAGTTAAACAAAGATTAATTTGCTTTGGATCCACTCAAGGATCTTTTGTCAAGAATCGAACTTAGTGAGCTATTGCTTACATTACGGCATTTAGTAGACGCTTTTATCCAAAGCGACTTACATATCGTCATAGCGTTGGAGGAGGCAGCCATGCAAGGCACCAGCCTGCTCAACAGGAGCAATTTGGGGTTAGGCGTCTTGCTCAAGGACACTACGACTATTTATCCCCGGGAGGAGCTGGACTTGAACCTTCAACCTTGCGGTTGCTGGATGGGAACTCTACCTCCTGAGCTACTTCCGCCCCTGCTGTACGTTAAAACAGGCCAGTACTCATTCAAGTATAATAAACATGATGTTATGTGATAAAAACCCATTTGTCTTTGTTTCATGTTATAGACACTAGATCAGAGTAGTCTAGTATCAGTTGTACTGAATAAGGAGCCAATTCCAACCTGCACCGCTTGCACCACTTCCTTTAAATATAAGAGTTAGACCAGCGTAATCAAGGATGAGACTTGAATAGATCTAAACCCTGATGATTAACAGTATAGAATTCACAATATTCTCAACACGCAAGGAAAGCGGTAAAGGAACATCCATTAATAAGGCCAAACTCAGTATTTAAATCAATGTATGAGGGCCTGGAGATACTGGAAACTAATTAGATGTGCTATATAGTAAGAATTCCCATTGATGAGGCTTTTTTGATCAGGGCATATTCAAGAAACATAAAAATATTAGCTAGTTTGAGTGACTAGATATACAGTTCATTTTCACAGAAAAGTTGTCTTGTTCAGGCTCAAGATCAACTCCTCATTGATTAGCACTCCCCACTAAACGGTTTAAATCCCTACAACGAGCCGGGACAGCAGCCTCTCGACTTGCTCTCTGGAACGCTCCCATTCAGCAGGTTTCCATCAACTGAGCGAGGACGTGCTATTTGCCAGTCAGGGTACAATATTGTGATTAAATCGGTGTGAGAATTTATTCTGCCGATTCGTTTTGACACCCTAAGATATATCAATTTGAAAATGAAGAAGCACCACACTATTTTCCTGAAAAAGAAAGTCTCGCAAACATCCATTAAAAGTGAGTTATCATCCCTTTAACAAAGTCACACGCGTAACAGTCAAAGAGAGCTCACCCTTGGGCCTGGGCCTCGCGGTCTCAGGGCGCATCTGGCGGCGCAGAGTGGCGGGCACAATCTCAGGGGGAAGGTGGAGGAAGTCTCTCAGGTACTGAATACCTTCATTGGTGAGGTACCAGTAGAAATGACGCCAGGCAAATTGCTCCTTGACATACCCGCACGACTTCAAGGACTGGAAAGACAAAGCACGCAGGTCATGCACGTTTCACATCCTACAAACCACAACCAACCAATGGGGCCCGGCCAAGTGCCCTCTTGTAGCCCCACTGTGTCATCACGGGCATTAGTAACCAACATCACAGTCAATGTTTAACCATGCCAGTGCTAATCACAGACCTGCGTACTGCACAGCAGCGACACGGTCTGCACAGAGCGCCTTGGCCACGACGCCGTTCAAACTCCCATCCACTGTCTTACCTGCATCGCTTTCATCACATGAAGGTTGGGCACATTCTTGTCGGCAAGCTCGGGATGCTTGAGCAGGTGGACATCTTTCTTAGCCACCATGACCCCCTCCTTGAAGAGGAGCTCGTAGATAGCAATGCGGTTTTTCTTGGGCATCAGCATCTGTCGAGAGCGACATGGGCAACAGTTTCAACAATAACGGACCCGGGGTCTCACTGGACTTGTCTGTGCGGTGCGCGCGGTCTACCGGACAGACACGGGAAGCGGTTAGCTTCCATCGCGATAGCATGTTAGCTAGCTTGTGAGCCAAGTCATCTACTGAACGACGGAACCCCAAGTGGTTATTACTGGTCTTTTCAGGGATATTTTACTAAACCGATAGACGGGCATACTGGTCAATTAATCACAACACTAACCACACGGATATATACGAAAGCGGACTCCGTTAGGCTACAAAAATGGCAGCCGTCAGAGGATATCAGAGCCGGGGTACTTTCCCATTTCCAACACAAATATTTATCATTTTGAAATGTTTACGGCAAAACTACGTTATGATGTTAGACTGCGACATCAACACAAATCCCACAGCGAAAATCACAGTTTCACAGCACATAAGATGTTGAAGATGTATGTAGATTACTAGGCCGGGTACATCTTTACCTTTCCACTTGGCAAGGGACCGGGAGCCGGAAGGAACGACTCTCGTTGACCAGGATGGCTTATTCACGCGCCCTGGTCCAGCTTCGGATATATCGCCACCTACTGGTGTGGAGTGGAATAGGGGCTCACGATACATGAAATAGTTGTAATAAGCAACATTTTCATTATTATTGGTGTTATGGTGCTTGATCATTAATATAGCAACAATCAGTGTTATTGTTTATTTTCTTGAGTTATTTGTTTTGTTGGTGCGCTTTCAGTTCACTGCTGAGCTTCTCGTTGAGAGGTGCTCGCCATTCAAATGCTGTGGGTGCTCTGCTCTTTCAACGCCTCACCGTAGACAAGTGCGTCACCCCACCCAGAGATAGACACCTTATTAGGTAAAACAATGTTAGAAACCTTGTGTGGTCCAGGACGCACCGCTTTACGGCACCCGAGGATTTACCTGCAAGCCAGTATGGCGAGTGAAACCGGCTGGAATTCAAACAACGCAGCTACCAGACCTGAAGCCAGTTCATGTGGATATTTGAAACATATTTGGAACAAATCTGTAGATTCCAACGGGGGGGGGGGAAACAGACGTCATCTTTCAGCTAGAGACTGTAATGACGTCAGTGGTGGAACCAGCAGCTCTGTAATGACGTCAGTGGTGGAACCAGCTCGCCTTGGAAACATATGAATCTATTATGTGTTTGAACTGCTGCATCATTTGGTTCATGCAGTCTAAATAAAATGTCCACTGCTTCTACAGTAAACCTTTACACTACCTCTTTTCACTTTCTGTATAATATGGCACGTTGTTTAAGTGGTAAAACATACACTGTGTTTTATTGGCTTTTAAAAGTAATCTTGATTCTATAGTATTATACAGCAATTAATTTAGTTTGGGAAGTGGGCAGAGCAATGAGTGGGGGCTGGGGGGGTTCTACTGAAAAAGAATGGCTTTATTTTTTAAACAGAAGAAATTAACGTGAACTAGTTAATTTTAATCTGTGTGAACTGAACTTTGAGCTCTTGTGAACTTGCACAACACTGCATGTCATACCCCACAAAGTAAAGACATTAGACTGTACTATGGTGCTTTCTGATGAAAAGGTGCCTTGTACATTTGAGGCTACAAAATAATAGATGTGTCAAACACACGAATCCTTCTAGAAAACACAGAAGGATGTCTACTATCTAGAAAGGTCTATTTGAACACAGCAGCTAAGTGGACTGGTCTTCACAAAGGCTCAAACACAAAGCGCATCACTGGCCGGAAGCGTGTCTGCTGTCCTGAGGAACTATACCACAATAGAGACTTCCGGTCAGTCTTTCTCTGTGTAATGTCGGGAGGCTTACAAGACCACGTGCACGGGTCTACACAGCTATGAACGCGTCTGCTGTGACACATTGTATGTTCCATCAAATGAAACACGGTCTTTCTTCTACACCCCCCAAAAAACACGTGGTCGGTCGCGGCGCACGTCCACCCACCCGGCGTTTATTTTGAAAAGGTGTAACCGGAAGTGTGTGTGTTGACAG
>OMOT01070486.1:6119-26489 GCA_900312575.1 Acanthochaenus luetkenii | reverse complement strand
GAGAAGGTGCACTCATACAGGTTCCTAGGAGTGCAGATCAATAACAAACTGGACTGGTCGGACAACACTGAGGCCTTACAGGAAAGGACAAAGCAGGTTGTTCTTCCTGAGGAGGCTCAGGTCCTTCAATGGGTGTAACAGGATGCTGCAGATGTTCTACCAGTCTGTAGTAGCTAGTGCACTCTTCTTCGCTGTGGCATACCGGGGAGGCGGCATCAAGACAGGGGATGCCAACAGGCTGAACAAACTGGTGAAGAAGGCCAGCTCTGTTGTAGGAGTCAAACTGGACAGTCTGGAGGTAGTGGCAGTGAGGAGGATGAGGGGGAAGATCAATACCATCCTGGAGAACCCCTCTCATCGTCTTCATGATGAGCTGAGGCTGATGAGGAGCACTTTCAGCCACAGGCTCATCCTACCACGAAGCAGGACAGAGTGCCTTAGGCGTTCCTTTGTGCCTACAGCCATTGGACTGTTCAACATGGTCAACAAGTGACCAGCGACTCTCTCCTCCCCCCTCCTCCCTGCACTATATTGCACATGGAGATTACATATCGCTGGACTATATCATGGGACACAACTATCCCACACAGGACTCAATTTACTGATACAGTTGTACATTTGTATAATGCATTATTTATAAGTGTCCATTATTGTAAATTTACCTGTTATTACCTGTGTTTTTATTTTCCCTACTGCCTTCCCCATTTCTGACATTGTTCTGCCAATTGCTGCTGTAACACCTGAATTTCCCCTAGGTGATCAATAAAGTGCAATCAATCAATCAATCAATCAATATTTTCAATCATGTTTTCTTCATCTCGTTATGTTCTGCTGCTGTTACAACACACACCTTCCTAATGCTGCCATTCATATTTTTTCATAGTTTCATTCAAACATTTCTTCTTAAAGGGAAACTTTACTCTAAATTGATATTCCATCTTGTGAAACATTCCACCCCTTCCTTAGTCTGAAAATATGTTTTTTGTGCATATAGCTGCTTCCGAGATGTTGATATAGAATGTCGTCCTTAAAAGTCTTCCCCCTACGATGGAAGTAGGGAAAACATTTGCCTCCGGTTCCCATAGAGCAGCACACTTCAGCTCTTGTGAAAGTAGATGGGGAGACGGAGAGCAAGAGAAGCGAGAGAGAGAAAGAGAGAGAGAGGCGATGCCACCATTACCGCGGGCTGGGAACGTTAGGCGTTGCACTTGCGGGACATACCAGGAGATGAGAGGGAGAGGGACTGGTCATTTTCTGGGGGACTGGTCAGTGACTATTAGACGAGTGTTGGCCGGTCCGGACTCCTGCATCACCAGCACCCCAGCCTCAATGCTTGTTTGGACACAAATGTTCTAAAAACATTTTTCCTGTTGCCGAAGCCTAATTGGAAGAAGCAACCCAAACCACAGGAGAACACTGACACTCTCAGAGAAGTAAGTAACGTAAACGCTAGCTAGCTAACGTGTTTTTTATCTAGGCTAACGTTAGCCTCTCAACACAAACCTATCTCTTTCCAAAGGGAGGTGGGGACAGTGCATCTTGGGAATTGGAGTTACTGGAGCTATTTACTTTTTTTGGCAGAGCTAGGATCAAAACCTCTAAATCTTGAAAGATCCATGGATTACATTTTTTATGGGATGCAATATGATAGTCCTTGACCTATTACAATTGTCAGTTGGATTTATGTTTAATACCACTCATTTGCTAAATTAGTATTCAAATAAAAAAATGTCTTTGCTGCATCCAATTACTATTTTGCAGCTATAATGACACAATTTACCTATGGGGAATATTTACAGTTGTAACCCATGAAACCCTCATTTTAATAATGTTTGTCTCCATCTTTGGTGCGAAGCGCTCATTGCTGTAGTGTTTCTGCTCTGCTCTTCCCAGAGATCACTTGAGATCAGTGTGTCCAGCACTGTGGTGTCTTTTTCCTTGGATTTTCTGTTGATGAAGTTTGAGTTTCTGTAGGTGGCGCTCTTTCCTTTGTTTGGTCAGTCATGGTGGCTGTTTATGCCAAACAACCTGAAAGCCTAAAATACATCACTTCCGTTGTGCCAGAGGATATTTCCTAGGAAAGATCTACCACACTAGGTATTTTGAGCAGTAAATGTAAAAACTTTCATGAATTGACTATAGGTTGAATCACTATTGTATTATTGCAATCGGCAATTAGAGAACAGCAAAACAGATATTTATTTACATGAATATTTCATGGGTTATTACTTTTTTAATCTTATTGTTATATGGTAAGGAGACCAGGAGTCAACGGTTGTTGATTCAATCCTTGATTATGCTTAAGTGTTCCTGGACAAGAATAAGTAATCAGAGTCATATACTCAACCCTCCAAATGATGACTCATTCACACAAAACAGCACTTCCGTGCAAGGTGTTTTATTAATGCTCCCAAAAATACAAAAACACAGATGAAAAAAATCACACTATATAAGTAAGAAAATAAAGTATTTACAAAGATCGAGGAAAAATGACCATAACTTTGCCTCAGACACTGCAATGGCAAAGCTAAAGCTGCCATGGGCACAGCTAGTCACAGTCTTCCCCCTAGCTCTTGGAAACTCGAGGCTTAAATGCCCTAAGCCACACCTACAGGCTAAAACAAACTACAAATATGTCAAATATGTTAAAGATGTCAAGATTCCCTCAAGCCTCTGCTGGCTGGTCTGAATTACATTAAGACTTGGATGAATCTAAATGTTGTCACTCTTAATGATGGGAAGACAGAGGTTATTGTGTTTGGGCATTGTTTTAATGACTCATTGTTTTAATGACTGGTTCTCCAGTACCCCTTGCTTCCAAAAGAGGGTTATCCATGCCTTTATTTCATCCAGGTTGGACTATTGTAATGGTCTGTATGTGGGTCTTGACCAGCTCTCCCTGCGACGCCTGCAGCTGGTGCAGAATGTTGCTGCGCGCCACTTGACCGGCACAAAGAAGCATGACCACATCACACCAGTGCTAGCTTCCCTGCACTGGCTTCCTGTTTGCTTCAGGTTTGATTGAAAAATTATGTTGTTATGTTGTTAAGGCATTGAATGGGCTGGCCCCTCAGTACCGGGAATGTTCTTACCCCAGTTAGAGCTCTGAGGTCATCAAATTAGGTACTTTTATATGTCCCAAGGTCTAGGCTAAAGACTCAAGGCGACCAAGCTTTTGCGGTGGCTGCACCGAAATTCGGTCTGCCCAGACCCTAGAGATTTTTAAGTCACGGCTGAAGACTCACTTGTTTTCATTGGCTTTTTGAAGTCATACATCCCTGGTCCTGTTGTGACTATTTATTTTATTTATTGTATTGCTTTTATTTGTGCATTTTATATTGTATTTTATATCTGTCTGCTTTGTACTGTAAAGCACTTTGGTGCAACTTTGGTTGGTTTTAAATGTGCTATATAAATAAAGTTGACCTTGACCTTGACCAAGAAAACTATTAATTCAACAAAATACTTTTCCACGCAATAAAACATTTAACATAACACAATACTATATTATAATGTGGGTATAACTACAATTCTGACAAAATCCACAATGGTATCATTGACTATTTTGACCCTTGCTGTCCACCATGCCTATCGTGACATCAGCGCATCAGCAGCTCTCACTTTCTAGTCAATGGCGGTCTGTCCAGAAAGTTCTGCATAGTTACATTATTAGAGATGTGGCGACATACCTGGCGTTAACCTGCCAAAAAGAAAACATTATGAGAAATGTCATGGAGGTCTGCGTTTTTCTGAGAGGTGGTTTTGAGTTTGAAGTGACGGCTAACTCGACATTACCATCTACCCGGTTCGGCGGCATATTTTGAACCCTCCAGCCCACAACGGGCCAGCTGATTAAATTGTTCAATGCCCTGTAGTCGTCCAGGCGATTGTTACCTGCTTCGAACCGTGGGAAACATCCTCTGGTCATAAACATATACGTTTTGGCTAGTAACTGGTAACATATAACTTTGTCTATTATCCGGTTCTTTTCTGGATATCAGGAGTCAAAAGACGTTTATCTCTTGGGGCAGATCATTTATTACCTCTGTGCAAAGAACACAAAGTCCATCATTAATATAAAGAAAGTGTAATGCATGGTACATTTCACTAGGCTGGCTGTCTTCAGCACTCCACTGACCGCTAAACACATGTCTGCATGTATTCGGACATGAAAAACAAGTCTGCCGTAACTACCCAGAATGCAACACTCGTAAAGCAACAGGCACACTTTCTCTATAGCCGATGTTTTGATATGCAGTACAAACAAATTATCATCTTTTAATAGTAATTTTCCACTGATTGAAAAGAAAGTTAGTTATTTGAAAAGAGGTAGCTGTGTATAGCAAGTGACTCATTTGTTACAAAACTATTTAAATAAAAGTTAATTAACCTGATTGTATTTTTTTTATTGAGAAGGGGGACTTAGGATAGTATGGGGTAATTGGACATCACAAAATTGGGAGAAAAAGGGGATAAGATATATATACAGGATATGGCTGCCTCTGCCAATGCTATGATGATATGTAAGTCGCTTTGGATTAAGGCATCTGCTAAATACCGTATTGTAATGTAAATCATAAGTAGCTCTTTGTACTCTCAGAAAGCAAAAAGTCTGAAAATGGTTGCTGATCCCGTACATTAAACTTTAATATTTTTTACCGGCCAAGAAACTGCATTATACATTATTTTACAAAACATTATTATGGTATGTAAATTCATCTTTAGCTTCACTTTAAAGAGACAATTATGAATACATAACATAATTTTTACAACTTTAATTAAAAAAAGTTCTGAGTAAAAAAAAGCATTACATTGCACAGGAAATAATCACGTTTGAGAAGCTGGAATCAGAATTTGGACTCAAAATGTTGCAGTTATCAATTCATACGATTCACACCCCATCACCAGACATGTCAAAACCCTGCTCAATATGATCCTTAAAATGTGTCCTCTGACTTCTTATGCGTGCCACATCTCAACAGAGGTCAAATAATGTATAATACATTTTTTTGGGCCAGTAAATGTTTTCTCTGCCATTGGCAGATGAGCCTAAAAGTTAATTTTTGACCCTGGTTCTTGCCATATACTCTAACCAGAGAAGTCAAATTCAGAAATAAGCAAAGATATGAAATTTAGGCTTGATCAGTTTTACACCCATTATGGGGCACCACCTCTTTCGATGAAATAATCTTTACTTGGTTATGATAATCAGTCAATCTGAAAGTTATGAGGTATTTTCAATTCAGGGATTACTTTACTTCTGCAGAAAAATGACTAACAATACATTTAATATTTATTGAAAAACGTATTGAGTTAAGGAAATATGGAGCAAATGAACAGATGAAACAACCAGCACAAAATACTGAATTCAGGCACAGAATACTGAAATTAAATGATGAATAGCAAAAGTAACAGTTGCAGCAGTTACTGGCAATAGTAAAAGCAGTTATGAAAGTTTGAGGTTAATGAAACCAGAAAAGCGGAACGCTATAAAGGGGCAAACCAGACTATGCCTAATTTCACAATTGAATTATGGACTAAATTAACAGCCATCTTGCATCAACTAGTGGCGGCCCCAGGGAGGGGCTTGGGTGTGCTTGACCTCCCCTTAGAAGAGGCATAGCTCTCCTGAAATACAATAAGGTTGCGCGTTCTAAATAAAAAAAAACTAATTTACAAGAGAAAGCAGCAATACGTATCAACAGAATTACCACATTTCCGAGTTTCACTGAATGTAGCATGAGTCTCACCTCAGTAACAAAACTAAACACAAATATCAGAGAGAATGCAGCAATACTGTATGCATCTCCGCCAAAGTACCACATTTCCTAGTTTAAATGAATGCAGCATGACTCTCTCATATGACTCTATCGGAGAAATTAGATGCGCATGCACCAGGACTCCAAGTAATATGGAGGCGATTTCACCAAAGTTTATTCACATCGCATCATTAGTATTGGAGGGAAATAATTACTTTTTTATTTTCTATTTTTTACATTGTGTGAGATTGACTTTTACTGTTGTGTAATTTTAACTATTGTATTTTTTTAATACAGCCTGCCTGGCTACTGGCCCCACGGGCCATTGAAAAGTGTATTCATGTATTTCAATGATGTAGTCATATCATTTTAATTTGATGTAGGCCTTTTAGCCATTGAATGTAATTTCTCTGTAGTATTTATTTTTATTTTTTATTTGCATCAAAATTCATTAGCACCTGCTATAAACAATCCAGCCCCCCTGTAGCTCCCCCAAATCACTATTCTCTGGCGCCACCTCTGGCATCAACTTTCACTGATCGGTTCAGTATTGAGCTTGCTACAGATTTCCAGTAAGCTCTCACTGGGCAAGTCAATTGGGCAATCGTAAATGCTTTGGAAAAACTAAGATAAATGTGATTTTCTGAGACGGGAAGCTCGGGGTCTATTCTTACAGGTCTCAGTATGTTGTCCTGTGAAATGTATTGCAATTTGTATGTGCTTGGCATGGCTTGGACATAAGTATTCCCCTGGCACTTGTTTTCTCTGCTCACACACAGGAATATATGTTGGGGGCAGGAGAGCGGGAAGTGTCTGTGTACAAAACTGTATCTAGGTGAGCAGCCATCGTTTGTTTACATGCAACAACGTAGGCTACTTTTTGCGCAAATAACTTTGACGATGGAGTCTTATAATTATTACAAAGTCAAATAATTATATTTTGACTTTGAAGGCACTGATTACACGTTTGAGCCAGAATATACAGACACAGAGCTCCAAGAGATGGATGACAATTGAGCAAGATAAGAGAGAGAGGCTGAAGAAGGTGTGCAGCCATCCGAAGTCACGGCCAAGGTTAGACCTAGGACTTTTGGTGTTCTTGCAAGAGGTGCAAGAAGATGCCCAGAGAGGGGGAACGTTTGTTTTGTAGGGAGTGGGATATCTTGCTACCAAATGCCATTGAAAACCTGGACGCATCCGTGGATGACACTGGATCATCTCCAGTGTGCCAAGGGATAACATTGATTAAACAAGTGCATATATATTGGTAAAACAATCTAGTATATAATTCACACTACTTAACTTATACTAGTTAAGAAAATAGGAAGATAGGAGAACAGGAATGTGAGTTCATTTATGGTTCCCTTCAGAGCAGATAGAGAGAGAGGGGGAATAGAGATAAGAGAGGGTGTGAATCAGACCAGGTCAGGAACCAGTTACATTACATTATATTACAGTATTTAGCAGACGCTTTAGACTTAAAATAAGTTACAGTTAACACAACAACCTTATAATTTAGTTAGACATGAGGTATATTTTAGTATCGTTAATTTTATAAATGCAGTTGAAGGTTGAATCCTGTAAACTAACTAAGCAGTGGCGAGCGGTGACCTCTGGAGCTGGGCATGCTAGCCCCCCACCCCGTCATCAACGCCCACCCGCTCATCCTTCTTCTCCCTGTCTTTGCTCTGCTGTTCTCTTCATTTCCCTCTCAGAATACCGCAAGATGCACTTTTGCAATGATATTCATTTTTCTTCTTCAAACGTCCTCAGAGACACAGAAAATAACGTATCGCTCATATTTGACAGAGTAGGTTTGAGTGTCGCTGAGCTGGTTTGAGGGACGTGGTGCCTCATATACTGTATACTGTATATAAAAAAGTTATTTTGACTGTATCCTTAATTGCATCGCATGATAATGTCATATAATTGTACAAAAAATATGCAAAGAATAATTACAATATTTTTTTCATTGCTGGATACAGGAGAAAAGCAATGTAACCCACTGATTTTACAATCACACTCAACTTTTCATAAATCAAAACTTTGGCTTGGATATAGACGTAGAGTAAACACAAATTAGAGCAAAAAACATTTTAGAAATAAGGACGTTTATAAGCGTGACATTAGAGAGACGTCTAAAGCAACTTTTCATATTGTCATATTGTCAGGGACAATGCAAAATAATCAAAAGCCCTTTTCATTCATTTGAAACTGTAGCCTAAGTTTTGAGGGATATTAGTGGAATAAATAATGAATACTCTTTGGCTAGAGCTGTCAGTCCTTACAGTGGATAACAATCATCCAATTGACAAAAGAACTGTGATGGCAGGTGCCCACTTGACTTAACCCCAATGATACACCTGCTATGACCCACAATTCCCTTTCCTCTTAACATCCAAAGCAGCTTTCTACATACAGTAGACGTTTATTACAGTGATGTAATAGCTACATCAAATAGGTAAATGTATTGAAGCACTGAGAAGATATTTTGTTAGATTATTTTTTCTAACTCTCTGACACATACACGAATAACCTCAAAACCCCCACAGTAATTGCTGTATTTGATGTACATGTAATTTCAACCTCTGAGGTGTCTGGTTCCTGTAAAGGTACTTCTGTATGGCTCACAGTTGCAACAGAGGAAGGAGTGTAAGGTCTTCTAAGAGTCTGAATTATGGCACAATGGAGCATGTACTCAGAAGTGCCATAATTTAGCTTTTGAGGACAAAGATGACACATCAGAGGTTAGCATGACATTTTCTTATCAAGCGCGGTAATTTTCCCAGTTTTCTCAGGCGTTTTTCTGATACACTGACAGCCTGTGGCAATGCAAATGCAATGTAACTCCAACCAAAGCAAAGATGATAAAGGGTTCTCACAATAAAAAACACTAGCAGTGCCTTTTAAAGCATACTATTAATCAATACAATTCCAGTCAAGTAAAAAGGACTGAATGTTTTCCAATGCTTTGCTACCTTAAGCTAAACATTGGCGCTTGCTTTTGCTGCATACTCAGCACGAGCAGCCCCTTCACCCATAAGCATAGAGATAGATGCAAAAGAAAAGAGTCAAGTAAGCCTTCTTTGAGCCAGAATGGCCCATTGGGCAAAAGTCTATCTACTGTTTCTGTACCATGAGCCAGTTTGGCGTACATGAACTACAACTCCACAACCCTGGATAAGGCATGAGTGGGTGAAGAGAGGGAGTTATAGAACCACTGACAGATTCACAACATAATATGCAGGAGGCTGATTGATTCGCGTCACCAGCGCTCCCCCCAGCCCACAAAGACGTTCGGAGCATTTCTGAGATAATGTGCCATTTAGGGGAGTTGAGGAGGGCTGGTGCTAAATGTGCTTTTTTTTTTTCTCGCCATGGAAATGTGTACAGAGGCAGAAGATGGAGATGTGTGCACAGTGCCAGTGAGCAGTGATCTGTGCTCATTGGCACTGGCACTTCCTTCACCTCGCTTTGATGAATGAGAATAAAAGCATAATTCAAGGCTCAGGCACAGGGAATGTTCTGCATAATATATTGAGGTGTTTTTTTTATTATTATTACTGTGCAATTCTATAGAAGAAGAAAAAAAGGTCACCCATTATATGGATAGTCCAATGTTGATATTCAACTTCCTATCAATTTACTATAATGTGTCACTAAAAAGTCTACTGGGTTTCAAGTGATACTTATAATTACGTGAAAATAAGTCTATAGATATTATATAGGGTTAATCTTAGGGTTGGGGTTAATGTTAGAATTAGGGTCAGGTTAGGGTTGAGTTTAGGTCTCAAAATGGGGTCAGGATTAGGCTAAGTTCAGGGTTAGGGTTACTGTGGAGATGCACCAATTTGGCAACAAATAATTTTTTGAACAGCTACTTTTTGTCAGCTGATAGTACCAAAAAATACAGTAGGAGCCTGAAGCCCCCCATCATGCAAGTGTCCTGTATTGCTACTGGCCATTGCAGTTTGGTCTTTCTCAGATGACAATGGAACAAAATAATATAATAATAATAATACATAATTTCCCTCCCTAACAGGAAGGTACAAGGCTTAGTACAGCAGTCATTTGCTATATTTGTAATGACTGAATTCAAATCTGGGTTTCCCATATGGGAAGGAGATTTCAGGCAGGCTACTGTGTTGTCCTGCTTTGACCTCCTACCCCAAGACACCCCACACTGGGCTCCATCATCAAACATTTAAACACAGGTTCCCAATGTGGTGGAAAATCCATATCTATACATTTATATCTGTATATTCTATATCTACAATATTCATAAAACATATTTCTACAGCTATATATATATTCATCTTGTATATGTGTTTATATGTCTTGTCTATGAACTATAGTGCACTGTTTAGGCAATGATTGGGCATGAAAGTCTATTATTGTTAAAAGGCACACCAGGGCCTTATATGGAAAATGTTCCTGGCAACAGGATGTTCTGCAAGGCACAAACACGAGACTATTAATCATCAAGAATGTTGGAGAGATCACAGATAGGAATAAAAACTGCGTACTTCATATTGACCAATGGAAAGGAAAGGACCAGCCTCCAGGAGTGTATGATAGCCAAGGAGGTGGGCTAGGATAGGGGCTCAACCACCAGAGAGCCAATAGGAAGAGTAAGAAAATGACAGAGGGAGTGGTCTTATGAGGAGTGTTCATGGGGTGTGTCCATACCATAAAATAACTGTTGTATATATCAAAATTAGATTAATCTGCAGATCAATTTCAGGTCTTTATGTCGATTGGGTTAATAAAGATCTCAATCCTCTGAAGAACTTTGTCTCCTATGAATATTTTCTGCAACACCAGTGAAGGAAATCCAACTCTATGCAGTCTATTTAATTTCCATAAATCCAATATGGCCGCCAAATATTCCCATACCTTTGGCTTCCAAAAACACAGTTCAGTGATTTAAATTGTGAGAATTATGCCACAGATTAATTATATACTGTATAATTGCCCCATATTATTCACGAGTGTCATGGCATGACGAGTGATTCCCCGGATAGTGACCTTATCCCTCCGAGCCATTAGGCGAGATGGCAATAGCTGATATTTCGATAGATTATGTAGGGTCACAAGCAGTGGCGTGTTGTCCACTAGGGGCGTTGGGGCACCGCCCCACCTGCCGGCCCAATTGGAAAAAAACGATGTATGTGTATGAAATGCAATTGTTATATTCACATAAATGATATATTATAATAGAAAAGTGGGATTAAAACCACTGCTTGCAGCCTTTGTCTGAGTGCCGAAGGACGTAATTTTATACGCCTGACGGGAGCAGCGAAAGTTGAATGCAGCCGCATCGGCCCACACTGGAATGGTTGACAGCTCGGCGATGAAAAGAGCGGCTAGATTGTCACCATTGCGGCTGCGTGCATAGAAGTTGTTAGTGATAGAGCAGGAAGTGGGAGAGTAAAGTTAGCTAGCTGTTAGTGGCTAATGTAACAATGGCTAATGTGCCAGAGGAACAACCTGCTCCTATTAGTGTTGATTCTTTGTTTGAAAACCATTTGAAAAGTTTGTCTGACAAGCTTATTGTGAAGTAGCTAGTTGGGTCCAGATCAGCCTGAGAACCTCAACATTCGACAGCCCTCTGGAAAATCAGTCAGGATTTTAGCTATCAACTGCTATGCGAAGAAGCCATGGCTCTGTGGTTGTAGCAAGCGGCCTGTTGTTTTGTGCTTCCCGTGCTCACTTTACCGAATATCGGACAAAGCTAGGACTGAAACTGAGTGAGCCTAAATGAAGACAACAAGCCGGCTCATGTGGATAAAGCCGTGAAACTAGCCATGTTCGGGAGAGCTAACATTACTAGCAACTGGTATGGGAGGAAGCCATGGCTCTGTGGTTGTGGGAAGCGGCGTGTTGTTTTGTGCTTCCTGTGCTGACTTTAGCGAACATCGAACAAGGCTTGGACTGAAACGATCTTAAGCATGATTCCAAAATGAAGACGGCAAGCCAGCTCGTATGGATAATGCAGTGAAACTAGCCATGTTTGGGAGAGCTAACATTGCTAACGTTAGCCAATTTAGCGACAGCTACAGGTTCGGCGAATAAAGGTGGACTGGAGCTATATACTATCAAGATTTATTGACCGTTTGTGGAACATATTAACTTGGATTACGTGGCCAGAGTCGCATCATTGAAAGAACGACGGGGCAAATCCAACTATAAGTGAGTAGCTCCTATAGGGAGTAGCCTTGGTTTGGAGCAACATGACTGAAATAATATAGAATCTATTGCCCTACACGCACTTCGAACAATCAGAAGGGGCCGGTGAAATGTATTTGGATATTTTCCAAATGCTTATCGCTTAACATGTAACGTTAGTACTGTAACGTTAAGCCTAGGTTACGAGACCGTAAGTAAATACTGTATAGGCCTAGTTTTTTTCCTCATGAATTATTTGATGTGGGTCACTTTCAGTGTACTGGTGTGAATATTTACGTCTATTTGTTGGCAAATTTCCCACTTTTGCGTTATTAATTGAATGAGATTTCTATGGCTGCAAATGATGTTTGCCGGTTGAAATTCGATTGCTTTGTGAAACTTGATTAGTTGTGGCAGAAATAAACTGTTTCAAATGTAAAAATGCACTAATAACCTGTAATTTTAATGTGTCTAATTCAATTCATGCATGTTATGCCTGCATTACATAAATTAAATAGAGTGTCAGACAATGAAATGCAAACTGAAAAATAAATGAGTTCTGTTAAATATATACTGTACTGTTCGTTTTTATTTCTGAAATGTATTAGAAGTTCGGAAGTAGACTAGTATGTTTGTTTCTTTAAAAAAATACCAACAATTATTGAATGATGAATCCCAGGGGACTAGACTCTATGCCTGTTGTGTAAAAATGATCATCTGAGTGGATTCAAAGCATCTCCACCTAGCCGAAAAGTCACGACACTTAACTAGTCACAAGATATTCCACAATATACAATCACGACTGACTTGACCATAGCAAGCGAACTGTATGATAGAACTATGTCCTCTTTAGTATCAGTGGGGGAAAAAACTGTGTTCAGCAGAAGTGCTAGAAATTATTCTAAATAAACTTGACTAGAATAAGGAAACTATGACTATGTGGACAGCAAAGCTCTGGGTGCAATATCTCAACATATATCAAAGCTGAGAGGACAGGCAACTCGAGATTACACCTTCAATCTGCACAAGATATGTTACCACATTTTGCAACACCGATAATATGCAAAGTCTGGATGTCACATCTGGATGTCCATAATAAATTGCAGAACGGTTATCACGTGGTGAGGTGCAGTGATAGGCTGTTGGGCAAGACTGTTCACGGATCTCATTATTGAACAGGTGCTGATGAAAAGTGTAAAGTCACATGGTGGCAAATGAAAAGGAATGACAGAGATTCAGTGCTTAGTGAGGGTCCTTTCCATGCCAGCATGTCCATCAATCAATCAATCGATCAATCATGTTGATTTATATAGCCCTTTCATACAAGCATGTCTCAAAGAGCTTTGCAAAAAATGTACTATTGTAAGTCACTTTGGACAAAAGCGTCTGCTAAATGATGTAATGTAATGTAATATAATGTAATATAATGTATTGCAGCATATATACATACTATGTCATCATATGCATACTACATCATATACTAACACTACATCGTACACTACATCATATACCATACTGCACATAAGCACATCTATGGGCAATTTAGAGTCTTCAGTTCACCTGACCTGCATGTCTTTGGACTGTGGGAGGAAACCGGAGCTCCCGGAGGAAACCGGAGCTCCCGGAGGAAACCCACGCGAACGCGGGGAGAACATGCAAACTCTTCACAGACAGGACTGGGGCGGAGATTTGAACCCATGACCTTCTTGCTGTGAGGCAACAGCGCTAACCACTGAGCTCATGTCCAAACATCAATGTAAACGTTTAGTGGGGTCTCATATGAAACTGGCGACCAACACAAAGACATCTCGGAGACTGGACAGATGTCAAAGATGTCAGCAATACCCTTGACCATATCACCTACCTCAAGGAGAGAGGCCCATTCACTCCGAATACTTCAACATTGCTAATGGCATAACAGCCCAGGAAGGAGTCAATGTTGAACGTTGAAGAGAGATTGGGGACAAGATTCTTGAGTCCATGGTTTGGAGTTCACCTTCAAGAAAGCTGACCAAGCAATTACACTTGCATCCAGATCAACTGTAAACATTAAAGGCAAAACTGTGGATCCACAATTGACATTCCAGCGACTGGTGACTGTTGGAGACTGATGGGAAGATCTACCGCCATTGTTCAAATATGAACTCTGTAGTCATCCTCCTGCATTGTTTGTATCATCCTCCCTGCCTCTGCAGGCAAATAAGTCAGTCCTTGGTCCTCTGGAAGTCCATGAAAGGAGAGCAAGGAGAACTCAGTGGAAATGCCCAATATTTCCTCGATAGCGGAGCACTACGCCATCGCCTACCATGGCCAAGAGGTTCCACATATGACATTATAGGAGACATTATCGGTATTTGGCAGCCATCTTTGATTTATGTCAATTATACATATTTCCACAACACTGATTTCTTAGGACTTTTGGTATGGTGTTCTAGAGACCTCGTGTGAATGTATTATGGCAAAAGAAGTTCTGTGGCAATTTGTTCCTAGTCCAACTCTAGGTTGCCTGGACTATCAGGAAGGGCCACTCTGGTACACACAGATAAGGCAGATGAAGAAATGATGTGAAGCAATGGGCATGAGAAGCACTAATCCTTCCCAAATGCCGAACACGCTAGAAAAATGTCTCTCAATATCCTGTCAAGATCGTCAAATACAGTTAATTATGCCCACTGTGAAACACTGATTCACTTGAAGTCCTTCATTTCCTCGGCGCAGCTCTTCCAAGATGACCAGCAAGCGAAAGATATTACTCTGCAAGTCTGCACACAGCCTAAATCTGTCAAGAAAGGTTTGATAAGGGCCTCCTTGTATTTTGTCTTCTTTTTTCTTTTCTTTTTTCTCGTCTTTCTCCCCACCAGCCCTTGTCTGTGGAGGGCTCTAAAATAAGAAATCCCTTTCCGCAGATATAATTAATCACTCTGGGAGAACAGGGCGTGTAATTATTTAGGTTACCACAGAACTCTTGGAACCCACCCCTTTCACTCCACGTCGAAGCAAGGCTTTTAGGAGAGACATAACCAAACCAAACAAGGCAGCTAACAACAACAGCATTTTGCTAAGCCCTGTTTTGTTTAAGGGCCAAATCCATGGTAGCCACCTCAGATAAATCCCACACAACTGATTTTTCATGGCATGTGACAGTGTGTGTTCTGTGGATTTTGTAGCAGAAGGTGGTTTGTCTTTGCATTTCTTTGTAAGCATTTCGAGTGCAATTCCTCTATTTGAGGTTTGATTGAGAAAAATGTGAAAAAGCGTATTTTCTAGTTGTGTCTCCTGTTTGTCAAGGATATAAAACAGCATTTGATACTTTATAGAATAGGATAAATATACCGTGCAGATACTGAGATACAGAGCGAAAGATTGAGGTGAGACTTTCAAACTGTTACATATAATGGTGATGACGATGATGACGGTAATGATCGTCGTGATGATGATGACGGCTGACGCCTAGTGCTGAACATGATAAGTAGTCGTCCAGTGATCCTTTTATCTTTCACACAGACAAAACAAAAAATTCTGGCAAACAGTAGCAGGGTATTTGCGGAGCCTGATGGAGAGAGTGAACGAGGGAGGATCGCCTTGCCTCATCTTCCCTCTCTAGCCTCTCTCCCCCGGCAATTATACACCCTCCCCCGTTGCTGGTAAAGAGTTCAGCATCAGTTCACAGAAAGATTAATACACCACAATGAACACACCCTTTGGAATGGTCCTGTATGATTCAGAATTAGCCCGATTAGAGGGGACCTCAGCTGAAATCCCCCCGCAGATGAGTCCGCAAACCCATAGAAAGTTACTATTGTGCAGCGTCAGCGGTTTGCATCAAGCAAGCCGGAAAGGGAGGCAGGCCAGTAATGTGAGCCCTGCCAACTGGATAACGCTGGTGTCCAAATGAGAGATGGCAGCACTTGTCAGGATGGTGATTGAGCCATGCTTTCTGGGGGAGAGAGGGGGAGAGAGAGAGAGAGAGAGAGAGAGCATACTTTCTGCACCTCGCCCTGATGCTTCTGACGGCGTAAACAGAGGGAACGTTATCGAGGCCGAGTATAGGCTGCTGGCGCCACACCAGTCAGCAGACATCGGCTTACACCTCGCTAATTCTTCTGATGAGATGTGTTATCAAGGATGCGTCATGTTGCTATTCAGTTTCTAATCTAAGGTAATCTTGATTCTAATTGATCTGAAGACCTCAGCTAGCAGACTGCTAATTCAAATGATGATACTTGTTAGGAAGGTAGCGCCGCAGTGTTTGACATGCACTGCAGAAAAATAATGCAACACTCACCGTCTAAAAATATATATTTTTCAATGAGATGAACAGGAATGAGAAGTGTCTACGACTCGAGTTTTGCCAGCACACTGAATATGCTTCCTGTTGTAAACGGTGGCGATAAATTTGCACCACGCTGCAATAAACCCAGGATTAGCACATCTACAGAATAAGATCAAAATGAAAGAAACACCAGCATATCCACTTCATTTAGTGGCGACTCTGGGATCCATTAGCAGGCAGTATTTAAAAAACACAAGATCATTTTTGGAACTATTTGTATACATACGCACAAACCTACAAGCTACACATTTTGACAGGGAGTCTTCCTAAAAGTCTGAAGAAGAAGAGATCGTGGTGAAAAACAGTCTACAGACTACTTTCCAGAATGTTTCCGCAAATGCTGATTTGGAATCTGATATGATTACAAAGAAGGAATTGACATTCATCTGTCTGTTCAAGCCACTGGGCGACCTTGCCTTGTCAAGTGAAATAACGACCCGTTAGGCATGATGGGTTTTTTGTATTATTATTTTTTTTAGGCCAACTGTCAGCCAACCATTTTAAAATAGTACCTGTATCCATAGTATTTGGATAATTGTAATAAATGCGATGTTCATTAGGGTGCGTTCCTTTGGCCTTATCGTGCCCGTGTGTGTTATGGAAACACATGCAAACCCACGCAGCCCTCCCTCCCCTCCAATCTTTGTCCTTCATTTTTCTCCCACACACTGTCTCTGCTACAGCAGACTTTGAAGTGACTAACACTTTAAAACAAAAGTTACTGTAGCCAGGGGATAGACTGTCAAGTAAAATTATATGTTGAGAATATCTTTCAAATGACACAAGCTTGAAATTGAAAGCACAATGTAGCATTAAGGATAGAGTAATAATGGAAGTAGCACTTTTGTGATTCAAATAAACCTCCAGGCTTCATTGGGTCTAAAGTCTAAAGTCATTTTCATTTTAATCACCTTTTTCATTCATTACATTTCATTTTCCAGGGAGGGTTTGCTGAGGTTTTCCATAAATGTACACACCTGTATGAACAGGTAGCTGCCTTGTACAATCACAGCCTTCCACTATTAGCCAATGATGAGTTTCACTGCAGCAATTAAAGGTTAACTGTCTTGCTCAAGGGCACAGTTGTTGTTTGTACCAAGATTTTCCCTGTCAGATCTGAACCAGCAACGGTTTAGTTATGATCTCCAATCTGTAACTACTGCCACCCCATTCTGTCAATTCTGAACGTGCTAATTATCCCATTAAGGCTTTCAGAGCCTTTATAGATATGAGGTTAACTCGTAAAAATGATCAGCAAACCATTGTTGCCATAGGGAAAGCATTACATAATGGGATGACGTTTTTTTTAAACAGCATCACCATGCCAGAAAAAGCGCCTCCTACCAGTACAGCACCAAGCCGAACCCCTCGCAGTAGGAAGAACGCATGCAGATGTCTCCTTTATTTTGACTGTGCCCTGGGGATTCATTATGATCACACTGAATTCAGGTCATAATCATCCAACCTAACCTCTACTTGCACCTCAAAAATTCAACTGAAGTTACATATCGTTAGTGGCGGAAGTGTTATGGTGTTTGATCAACGTGGCGCCCACGCAGCATTGAAGCGACACCTTGACATTTTGAATTTTTGTACTTTAGATTCCTTTCTTACTTTATATCTTTCCTTTTTCCGCAGGCATCTGTCAAAATTGGGGGCGAGAAGGTTTCTGCATTGCTTCTTCTTTTCACTGGCAACTGTCTGGTTAGCATTGTTAGCTGTCTCCTTCACAACAAATGAATAGCCTTTGATATTAATAGGGCTTGCTAACAATGATTATAAGCCATTTTGAATGTAGCTGAAGAACATGTAAATAATATTTGTTATGAATGAAAGAATGAATGAAATCTTGAGTTTGAACATCTTAAAATGTAAAATTAAATAAAAAGCAACAACAAACCAAAAATTGATAAAATAAATAAATAAAAAACAACAAATAAGATAGAAACAATATTAACTCCCCGTATTGTCTGTCTGTGTATTCATTTAACTTTATGGATTTGACATTATAAAATGGGACAGTTCCAGTTTAACAATCTTACTGTCCAAATAGGTAATCCAACTGCCCTTCATGAATCCTTTGAGCATAACAAGCCATTCTGTGTAAAATGTCCCTAATCTGCAGTAACTAGTGTTAACCAAGGAGCTAGAGCATCCATCGTTTTGTTTAATTCCAATGAAATGATGCTAAACTGAGGAAAACCTAACAGTACGCATGCATGGTATTGCATTCCTCTCTCAGTTCTGAGTCTGTCAGTGTGTCACTGCGCACAAAAAAATAAAAAAGAACTGACTGTCCACTGATTTACTGTCTGTCTTCGTCTGGGGGAAAAAGAAGAAAAGTGGATTGTTGTCAGCCTTTTCTTCCTTTGCAAGATCAACTATAAAAAGTAATTCACATCCCGCTGAGCACGTCCATGTCAGAGGTCGCAAGCATGCAACCGTTCAGTCTATCATCTAGGCAGTTCAATAGACTTGGCTTACTAACGCGATCAATGTGCTTCATCGAGTAGGCGCCATGCATCGGCCTTCCTGGTCATGTAAACCGTGCAGGAGATAGCAGGGCCCTGTGGGGTGATGTCAGGATGTTAGGTAAGCCAACGGGAACGAACCATAGAGGTGTCAGGGAAAGAGAGAGAGAAAGTGAGAGAGCGAGAGAGCGAGAGAGGATATCCAAAGACAAAAGGGTAAATCAGAAGAGTAAAAAAAAGAGTGAGAGAAAGAGAAGGGGGCCTTCCTTGACCAAGGACATGGCAAACTTGAATAAAAATAAGTGTCATCTTACTGAGAGAAAGAGAGATGGAGGATCTGAGGATAAGGACATGGACATGGAAAACAACAATGTGCTCCGCACTCTTAATTTCTTTCATGGGATCTCGGCAGGGTGAAAAAGGTCAACCGAATGCGGTGCCATATAGGGATGCGAATGTTCATTCAATATCCCACCGATGTTATTTTTAAGGTCTTGGCCTCGGTGTCTGTGGATTATTTTACAGGTGAGCAAGCAGAGGTTGGAAAATGAGATTTAAGGTCATCAAAGAGAGTGCACACTCATTCTTGCAATAAACTTCTGCTGCTGCAAACGAAACTAGATTGTTGACAGATCTCTGGGGAAAGAATAGGGATATGACTATTATATTACAATAACAGATATGGAATGAGGAGAGGTTGGAGAAACGAATCTATAAAGATCAGTATCACCGTTTCATTTGATCGACTTTTCGCGTTCCATCGACTTTGACTCAAGTCTTTGAAGAACTTCCAAAGACCTGCAGTCTCAAAATAGGAATGGCTTTGCACACTGAGTTCAAGGCCACACAAACCTTGCAATCGAAAGGACAACTCATCGAGCCTCAACCATAAAACGGTGTCCGATGGAGACTTTTTTGAAAGGCTGAAGACCTACCATCCTAATGCAGTATGGGATTTCTCAAGAAATTACCCTCTTCCTGTCCTTAAGGTTTTAACCCTGACCTCACTCACAGACTTTTCATAGCAATGTCAGGCAAAAGGTAGGAGGAGTTTTAGACGGGTCACATGCCAGCCATTAGGCTACCACCTGTATTGGTTCGCTTTTGCCACCCATGTGAACTGCTGGCCGGATGTATTGGTCTAATCGAAAGCGCTGTCCAAGCGCTATGCTTCTTTAACTGACAGGGTACCGAAGACTCTTTGGCGTGTCCACTCGTCCATTCACAGCAGTACTCAGACAGTCGACAGCCTGGAGAAAAAAAAATTGCTGTATTGCCGTGCGAAGATAAGAACCACATCACATCAGACAGACAGCGAATGCTGATTGTGCTGCTTTCTTTTTTTTCCCCAGTTGCTTGTGATTATTTGCTTTCTGTACATTTTCTTTGTTGTATCACAGTCTGTGGCTATTTTAAGAAAAAAAAGGGCTGGTTAAGGAGATGTTTTATCTAGATATTATTTCACACTCCTTATTTATCTCTCTCTCTCTCACTTTTTCTCTCTTCTCAAAAAGGTTCACATGTAAATATTCCCGCCCTCTTTTAATTATGAGGTAAATTGCTAAAATTATTTGTGAAGTCCTTTGAGACAGACATGCTTGTGATAAAGGGCGATATAAATATATAAACTTGAACTGGA
>OMOT01070446.1:0-14049 GCA_900312575.1 Acanthochaenus luetkenii | reverse complement strand
ATATACCAATCATATCTCAAAGCTAAAGACGTCTCTTTGTTAGAGACGAACTGATTGTCAGACCTATGTCTGTTCTCAAATGTACATATGTCCCAGTAAGACAAGACAGAATGTAAACTGCTATCTCAAAGAACATTTCTGACGTAAGCCCAAATGCGCACGATTCTTAAAGTCGTCAGCACATTCGTGGAATGGTCTGAACCGATAAGGAACACACAAGCCAAGCCAAGGACATTCATCTGCTGTTGTATATATAAACTCTGTCATGTCGATGCAGAGTGTCTTTCTCTCTCTATTCCTCACTGCGTTGAGGGAGAGGACCCGTACGTACGAAATTCTTAATTCATGTCGATTTCTCATTAAAACCATTACTGCGATTGGCAGTAATAATCTAAACGGCTCTGAGATCTTGCATCCATCCTTTCATTCTTTTACATTTAACGAACATTCAACAGGAGCTGGACTAGAACCGCCGACCTTGCGGTTGCAGGGCGGGAACTCTACCTCCTGAGGTACCGACGCCCATATGCTTGATGAAAAAATATAAAACATTCATGCCACTAGTAGATGATCATCTATTTCTTGTTTGACAAATTCACATTGTGTGTGTGTGTGCGTGTTTTGCAGTGAACTTTTTTCTGCTGTAGCCTGCCTGCACTGGGCCTGGCTGTGTGGATTGAGGTCACAGGAATAAGCTTCTCTCCACAGAGAAGCCACCACCAGGGGGAGAGTTGCAATAACGTAGACAGGCAACAGTGCTGATAGTCAAATGCTCTCCTTTGAATCACAATAGGAGGGATTTTTCTGAATGAAAGTGAATGAAGACATAATGGCATTGGACTAATTTCTCCTATAGCCCTGTAGAGAAAAGACATATGTACAGTGTATAAGCTATATTTTCTTATCTAGAAGGGGCATTTCATAATCCACCTCACTACTATTTTATAGTCTTTATTCACCTCAGTACTATTTACATAAACTTTACTTTGGGTTTAATTGATTCCAACATTAAGAATGTTGCCATGGTCTCTTGTAATGTTTTGATTTGAATTCAAATAAACCATATTCACCCATTAAAGGGATGCTTTACCTTAAATCGATGTTACCTCCATTTTGTGAAACATTCCACCCCTCCCTGAATCTGAAAATATGTTTTTTGTGCATATAGCTATTTCCTAGACATTGCTATAGAATGTCGTCCTTAAAAGTCAAAGTCCTCCCCCTATGACGCGAGTAGGGAAAATACTCACCTCCGGTTCCCATAGAGCAGCACGCTTCAGCTCTCATGAAAGTAGGAAGGGTAAATATTTTATTTTTCCTGGTCCCTTCCGATCCCTCCCATCAATGTTCACTTGACGATGGCAAATGGAGAATTAGAGTTACTGGAGCTATTGACTTGATTTGGCAAAGCTGGGATCAAAACCTCAAAATCTTGAAAAATCAATGGATTACATGCAATATGCTATTTTAATCCAAATATAACTGGTTTGATTTAGGGTAAAGCATTCCTTTAAGTATATTCATCTAACATTTCCTTAATAAGAAAATGAGTGTTACCAACTGCATCTTGCACTGAGAGTTGGGCCAAGCTTACTATTCATCTACATTATTTAACTGAGCTTGAATTAACACAAGGCTTTGATGTCTTCTAGATGACTAAATGGTCAATTTCACAGACAAAAACATCGTAAAACAAAGCTTTACAATGTAATTTAAGGTTCTGGGATAAAATATATCAGATCTTTTTTTTGGACAGACAACTCTGCTGTATCAGACAGTGAAATGATTGAGACATAAGGGTTGATGTAAGGCTAAACAATGGTGATTAAATAGCAAAACTGCATGCACTGCTATTCAGACTCAGGCATTAAGCACTAATTGGATAGTTTCTTACATGTAGGGTATTTTCCTAAAATCTGCATACTTCTGGGATTCAAGTTCAAGTCCTTTTTCTTTTCCATTTCTTTTGTTTTAAAAGGGGGTGCCTGAGAGATAATGAGACTGGCATCCTAGGGGTAGGAACTTAATTAATTATTCATATTTTGTGATGAGCCAATCAAATTCAGTTAAGCACTTGCACAGCACAAGTGTTCTCCTATTTATCTTTGTCATTATCTGAAGGACTACAACTTTTACTTGAACACTGTCAAAAACTGTTGTTTAGCAAAGTAATAATTAAATAAATGTTCTTACACTATGTCAAATGTGTAGCTTGTTTGCGAGATATCTGATTCCCCTTTACACCTTGCATTAACATGTGCCTTGGGTGATCGGATTGTAATCAGAGAGCGCTTAACCACATACAAATACAGGTGTAAATGCATCCAAGACACATTGAGGATGGATTGTAATCCGATCGCCAAAACCACCACTGGAGGCGGTCAGGGACACATTTGTCCACATTAACGACAACGTGTAAATGCATCTACAGTCCACATATAGGAGCTACGTTAATGGAAATAAAGGTTTGCATGTGCATCCAACCAGGAAGCACAAGCAAAACAAACAGGCAGCAGGAAGCTCGGACAGTAACGTACTAACAAAAAAGGATTGTCAGGATAAATGGGGAACAAGCGAGACAAGGTATTTACTGTCAAAAGGATGCAGATATCATGTGAGGAAGTGTGTGACAATCTGATGAAGGAAAGAGAGATCGGATTTCAATGTGTACACTGGAGACACATTTTAATGTTAGGTGTAAATAGAATCCAGCTACATCACATCCAGACACAATCATTAATGTGCATATCCAAATATCTGGACACTATTCCTAACCTAAACCAACAGGCCCACTGCCTCACCAACTCAGAGTGTGGCTGAGTAATTTCAGAAGAATCTTGAGACCACAATCTCCAAGACTGGAAATGTTCACCTCAATTCCAGTTCCGGTTTCTATATCAGAGTTTGAAACATAAATACTATTTTTGATCACAACTAAATATGCACATTTATAATTTGCCACCAAGATGGACACCTGTAACTACTCAACTCTAAAGTCAGGGAATATTAAGACAAAGGATGTTAACTCAGTGTAAGAGTGGGAGTCTGACATAGCAATCTCCGAGTAGCACAGCAGCAGAGGGTAAAGCCTGTTTGGCCAGTGAGGTGAAAGAGTACCAGTTAATGGCTATGGGGACTTTCTCACTTTAACCCAGCATTGAGGGTGTGGAAAAGACATTTGCAGGGAGATTTTCTGAGATTGTCTCAGTAGAAGCCGTTCAATAACAACATCCTCAAGTCCCTTGTTCCTCCAGCAACTTCAAAGCGAGAGAAACAGCCATCAGAGCTGTTTAACAACAGGCTTACTGTCACACATGCAAGCGCGCGCACACACACACAGTTTATGCCTCTTCAAAGGCTGTGAAGGAGAACAGGCATCAATCAGTGCAGCGCCCAAGACACTATCTGTGGAAGCTTAAGATGTGTCAATGCGAGATCTGAGACACATTAATCTGAATGGAGGAAACCCCTGTTTGCTTGGATGAATGAACCACAGGTGAATGACTGTGATAAAACATTTCATGCCATTATCTGTAGCTGACCTCAGTGATATATTAACCACAGTATGTCAAATTAGATTTAGATAGCGTGGTAAGCCTTATAACTGCTTTAATCCTCGACCAACAGCAGTCGGATCCGACCCCAGACATGTACATTTATTATGACTTTAATTTATTTGATCCTTCTAAAATGTCTTGACATTGTTAGTCAACCTGTCAGTCAAAATAAATGCATAACATTGTTTCTGGTTTCCGCCTCAATTTGGACATATGGTGATGACATATCCTTAAGGGTCACATATGGAGGTTTTTGAACATTCAGTTTACATAAAGGTTTGTTCACATTAGCAAACATTACCTTACGCTACAGGCCTCAAAATCAACTTTTTTAACTGGTAGCACTGGTGCTCCCAACTTCAAAAAGTTTGGTGGAGCACCCACCAAAATGTAAGAAGCGCCAACAATATGTGTAAAATATTTTTTTGAACTAAATGCAAGGTTCATCATTTTATTGCAGACACCCGATATAATGTCTGGCGTCCAAGCCCAATAAAAGAGACGTCTCACAAGGCACACACTGATTGTACTAACTAGCCAATGTACAGAAAATGGGACGTTAGACTGGGGGACATTTTAATTAAATTAATATAATAATACATTTAATTATTTGCACTCGCACAAATGCTACCAATTATATTTAGAAGTCCCACAGATTGAAATTTCGGGAGCATACGAGACCAAAATGAACGCAATTTCGAGCCTTTCCATTAGCAATAAAAATGCCTTGTTGAAAACACCTTTGAGTCTAGCAGAGAGCCCAACAATCTGACACTCATTTGACAAAACTAAAAAACATTAGCTCCAACACTGCCAATCACTAGAAGAGATGCCAGTGTTATTTCTATATAACAAGCACTTTGGTGGAGATTTGGCCATCTCTAGTGTCACCAGTTCTCTGTAGGAATTGTATTGTATTAAATAACGTTCTGATTTGTTGCATAATTTCCTGACTAGTTCAACTGACATTTTGCTGCAGTAACAGCAGATGGCATAAGCCTGGATGATGTGAACTCATAAATGCTCGACTTCTAGGAACCTTGTTTGGTAGAAGGCAGGTTTGATGAAAGTCTGTCTCAGTTCTATGGACTTAACCTTTTCTGCTGAGCATGCATGATCTTTTTTTAGCAACGCCCAGTGTCACATCCATGCAGTCAAACACATTCCCACCTGGCAGCTGTCCAGTAGAAACTTGTTTTCTACTGCATTACTCATTCACTTATCCCACCCAATTTTGTTGTAGTTAATTGCTCAGTTAATAGGATACCAGATTTTAAGCAACACCAAATGTCTGATAAGAGCCATCAGAGATCAGAGAGTATTTTGAGTAGCACTTTTCCTACCATATGTATGGACATTTTCATCGCCACTAGAAGTATGTGATAGGGGTGTTAACGATTAGTCGTTGATCGATTAATAATCGTTAATAATTTGGTCGATGAACATTTCAAACGTAATGATCAAATTTAACTATTTGCGGTCCTCTTAAATTGTGTCAAGCGGAGCTGTTGGTGAAATGTAATCATTAAGTTAAACACACGCAATTAGGAAACATGTTTACACAGAAGAAGACTCACTCGACCATGAAGCGGGCCAAAAGGAGTGTCGTGTGGGAACATTTCACACTGAAGGATAACAAAGTGCATTGTGATGTTTTAAAATACACCACCTGCACAAGTCCGTTAATGTAGCACCTCAAAAGCCAGCATCCAACCATGTTGTTGACGGGGGCAGATGCATCACAACCGACCATTGCCTCGGTGTTAGCAATGAGAAATTGCGATGCTAGCCGGGCGGAGGGTATCACCCAAAGGCTGTGCCACATGATGGAAAAATACATAATGTAACATGCGACGCAAAGTAGCCGAGTTCAAGTCTAAAGTGCGGACTTCGCTGGGTGAACGAATGAAGGTAATTATGCCCATAATAATTTTATATAGCCTAGTAATTTCCAAAAATCTACATTGCCCATACCATACAAAGCGATGGCTGCTTATTGATAGTTTGTTTATTTGAAACACAGGTTCAGTCCGATGACTTGACATCAACACCAGCGATGATCGCATCGATGCTGGATCCTCGCCACAAGCACCTGGGATTTCTGACGCCAGTGAGGAGACTGGCTTCGAATGACGAACTGATTGAACTTGCTGCAGAAGTGGAAGTGATCGCCACGGACGAAGAAAACCATGGGACCGATGACGGCGGGGGGAGGGGTGTTCACAGGCCGGTGCTGCGGCCCAGGAAGCCCCGTCTCAGCCTGTGAGAAGCGATGCTAATACCAATGCTATGCTACTACTTCTCGACGACTACTAACTTACTCCACCCGCACCAACGACAAGGAAACAGAAGTGGACAACTTTCTGAAGGACATTCCACCACCGCTAAATGTCAGTACCACAGATTGGAGGAAAGTCAACGGGGGAAGATTCCCGAGACTGGCAACGTTTGTGCGAAGCTACTTATGCGAAGCTACTTATGCTGCCTCCTATAGGAATGTGTATTTTCAGCAGCTGGACTCACTGTTAACAGACTTCGCACACGTCTCACCCCATATCATGTAAACATGATTGTATTCTTAAATAAAAATCAACAGGCTTGGATAGTTACTGCACTTATGTATTAGATTAAGTATGAAACTAAGGCCTGAACTGTCGTAGTTTGTCGCAGCTTTCTCATTTCAAGAGGGAATTTATAATAGGTATTTATCTTTATTTATCTATTTCGTAATCATTTAGCAAATGTACGTTTCTAATTAAGGCTCATCTTATTTTTTGTAACGTTATGTCATAGATGAACGTGTTAAGTCACTGATTCACCTCGGAAGAGTGAGTGAAATTTCCCGAGCCTTATTAAAATATACTTAAACAACCACGTTCATAATTATGTTTGTGTTATGCCATGAAACAGGTGTATTTATCTAATGTTTTAATAAAGCTTTGATTGAGAAAAAAAATCAGCATTTAGTATTTTCTAATAAGCTATATTCATAAGCATTTTTTTGGTGTATCGTTATCGATTGATCGATTAGTCGTTCATTAACTTTGGCGACTATCGATCAAGGAAATTCCCTAGAATTTGCAACCCTAGTATGTGATGATACAGCAAAAAAAAAAGAGAAGAAGTCACATGTAATTCAGTGTAGTCATGAAGTTTCATATATACCAGAGACACAAGACGTGCAAAGGCCAAATGGACATTCACATAAGGAAATAAAAACGAGTAATTCAATAATTTATGAGAATCATAATCATATGAAGAAGTCACTCAAAGGCTATGTATACAGTCATCATAAATGGCTTTGCTGTAAGAATAAAGGTGTGCGTTTGTGTGTTTTCTCTCTCACCTCTGGTGTCAGTGCGTTGTTGTCTGTCGTTTGGCTGGAGAGCAGGACATGTGTGAAGCCCTCCTCCTTCCTGACCACGATGTCCCGGAATCGACAGTTGCTCTCGTTCTGTCGCACGTTGTACCTCAGCCGCTTATCGAACACGTAGCCTCTCTCGTCACCCAGCTTCCGCTTCACTGAGCTGTGCAGATGAATCCTGCCGTTGGCCAGAGGGGGGCCTGATACAGAGGAGTGGGTACAAAACAGGTCAAGCCTCCAGAACTTGTGTAGATGTTAGACTATGAGTGAAAAAGGCTCAACCTGAAAATTATGTTTAGAAGTGGGTAATCCTGCCTCCCATAGCCAATAATAGACCTGTGAAAAAGTCACATACATACATAAAAACACATAAGGACAATTAAGAGACCAGTACTATACTAAAAAGTGCAATTAAGGACCAGAGTTAAAAATAATTTAAAGGGGGCATGAAATAGTTTTAAAAGGGCATGAAAAGATATGTGCAGCACAATGACTGCCTTGTCTGCTGACTGAAATGCCACCATGACCAAAACATCACGTTACATGTTTAAAATCAAGTAAATAATACAGCTAGACATATAACACAAGAGGAGAATACATATACATTTTGGTTTGTATCTCTGAGCATAGTCTTATATAATTCTACATTTGAATTGTAGACTAGCTTGTATGTATTTGAATATCTGCTGTGGAAAAGTGTCAGTGTTTGGTATTCTCTACAATTTCTATCATGATGTCGCTAAGAGACTAGGATTTTCAGTGGTCCTCTTTGAACTGCACATGCCTGAAATGCCTAAGGTAGTAACCTGATATGTTTTTATTTATTTATTTGTGGCGATTTAAAGTGAAAATACTGTAAATAAAATACAGATCTATAGCTTTTTGGTTATGTTTAAAAGAAAAGATGGAACTTATTTTAGCTGTGTATAAATACATACAGTATATAGCTGGTTTGTCTTGTGTGCGTCAACAAGAAAAGATGTATGGCAGCACCGATGAAAGTAGTGGTGCTGAATGAGAGATGCTGAGAGTCTATTCATAGAATGGTAGGCAGCTAAGGCAGTGTACATAAATCCTCAGCAGCCCCGTTAGACATTTCAACATGGCAAAATGTAGTCTGGATTGTTTTTCTTTCAAAGTTGCCACTGCTGAGTATTGTGTTGTGTTAAGCGATCTATCTAGAGCTTATTGTCTCGCTGTCAGGCTGACAGTCAGCTGAGGTAAATTGCTGCCCCTCCCCACATCACTGGTGCTGTAGCGTTGTCGCTTTAGTGAGGCAGTGATGTGGTTTCAAATCAGTTTTTTTTAATGCCAACCTAACTGTAGATTAAGTAATTTGTCTGCTAAAGTGATTACAAAAAAAATCAATTCTGATGTTTGACTTTATTTGTGATATTTTTAATTGACTTTCAGAGGGGAGAGGAGTTTGTCCATGCATTATTGAAATACATGTATAAATTGAAAAGCTGAAAAGAATGCTACATTGGGTTGTATATGAATAGTTCAGAATATACTCCTAGATATCTGTGATGTTACTCTGTGGCATGAAAATCACCACGTTTTGGCTGGCAACAATGGAATTAATTACATCCTTTAACTTGGATATGCTAAGATGTAATCACACACGACTTTGAACTATTCTTGATAAAACATGGGGTTTGGATCACTATTTTCAAATTGAATCTTCTTAATTTAACATTGTTGACATTTTAAGGGATATGAGGGTGGACTTCTTTGGTGTATGGTAGCGGTGATGTTTGTTATTATTTTGTATTAGTGAGCTATTATTGGTGATTTTATTTTCCATATTACATTCAGTTGCCAAGATACTCACAGCTGGCGAGCATATAACTGAAGGTATTATGTCTGAGCTAGCACAATGGGATTCACTGGATTTCAACTTTCCTTGATTGCATTAATATTTCAAACACGAATAAAGAGCCTAGAGCCGAGGTCGCATGGGAATGTTCTTATCTGAGAAACAATCAACATAATTTCCCATCCATTCCAAACTTTCACGGGAACCCTGACTTAAGGAAGCACTGCAATCACTACTGGGCCAACATTAATATATTAACTCTTAACTCTTGAATCACCTACTGTATATTGATGAAAATGTGTCAGTAAAGGCTGAGTAACACTAAATCGAATATTTGATAACTGTAACCGAATCTGAGTTATGTGCTTTCATCAGCTGGATGGACAGGAGAAGAGAGACCCACAAGTAAAGGAATTAGTCTGTTATCTGAGAAGCTCTACTGATGATGCAGAAGAAAACAATTACCCAGAAATGAGTCATATAGCAAGCCAGTTGTCTGTGAGAACATTAACACAGTTTTCCTCACCACTGACAGAGATTGACAAACATTTCAGCCAAAAATGTAAAAAAGTAAAATACAAAGGGTAAGTCTTTTCAAAGCCTACAGGCCCTGACATGAAAATAAAAAAATCCCGTTGGCCTTTTGCTTTGAGTCTAGATTTTTGAACTACCAAAAAGGCCCTGAATGAGGGCCTCAGGCTGCTCTCGCCCATGAGCGACTGGACGGTGTTTGATGTAGTCAAGGGCCAGACCAAGCTGAGCCTTAAACATTATCACATTAAATGTAGGGCAGCAATGCTTCAGGTAGCATACTCATGGTCTATTAACTAGATTATTTCTATTGGTGGCAGTCAATAGACCCACATTAGGTATAGAGGAGGAGAAGGGGTGTGAAGAGTCAAGCTGGATGGATGAGGTTTCCTATGGATCCAATACTTCAAAATGGCCTTAAAGTTGAAGGAAGGGCAGCTGGGGCTGTAGCAGGTGGTGATGTGGTCTCCCTGTGCACCCTGAAACTTTCTGCCAGTGCAGTGGGCTGAGGGGTGGAGTTGGAGGGTGCTGAATGAGGTGAGCAGGGTAGCGGTTCTACGTTTAGGATCCATAACAGGTGGAGAAAGTAAAGCATTGAGCCAGACTTAGGCTAGCAAATGTTGTCACATAACTGATGAGTGAGAGCTCATCAGAACTAATTACATTGTGGTGCTTTTAAATGTGTGAACGGCTGACAACTTTGGCAGACATTCACCTTCCTGTGTCCCCAACAGAGCACTAGCATCCACAACCATTTTAGATAGATTAGATAATTTGATAGATTAAAATCATAGCATAGGGCAAAACCAGAAATGATTGTTCATCACAACACAAGCTAACGTACCCACCTCAGGGTGTCAGCATCACATTATAGAAACCAACCTCAGAATTGGAGCGTTAGGGGTAAGGTGCCCAACACCCACAACAGGTGTTATGGACAGTGAGCATGGCCATCACCCTGTTAATTCTACAGCTGATACACACCCAGCCCATTTCCATTAAATATGGTAACAAACTCATCTATTACAATCTGGATTTTCTGTTGAACAAGCCCAGATGCCTTTTTGAAAACAAATATAATGATTAACTATGGTGGCACAGGCTCTGGACTGTGACCCAAGAGTGTAATCCAACACCGTTATCGGTTGCTTCTGTAGTCGAGAACCATAGCAGCAGTTTTAAAGAGCCTTATTTCAGTGCTCGTCTCTATAGCTTACAGTAGTACAGTATGCCTGCTAAAATAAAATATAATTGTGTATAGAAGCAATGCAATCTCTTCGTGACAGACAGCATGCATGAAATGTTGTTTCTGTAGCCCCTTTCACACATGAATCCCGTAACATTGCTGGATTCGTTTTTACAGTAAAGGTAGCAGTTTCTGTTCGCACAATACATGCCTTTCAGCCTTTTTAATTAACGCTACTATTAACACAACACTGGCAATACCGGTGAATTCCGCTGTTGTCTTTACCGGAAATTACATGTAACCTTTGCACGGGAGTCACTGCAGTTTGAAAACATGGCAGGTGAAGACGCTTGAAACAGTGCTATGCTAGAAGTTATGCTACTCATGTGGAGCTCTCTTATTTCCACGTCTGTCCAATTCAACATTTTTGCCAATCCTTCGCCTAAAAAGCTACAGCCCATTATATAGTGGTTTGTATTTTGCCCCCACATGCGGTCTTTACACGGCACAGCTGGCTAGGAATAAAGTCGTCACCTCCTTGAGAACTTTTTGATTGGCTCACAACAGAGCGTCCTACGTCAGAGCATCGCCATGTTGTGTGTGCTTGTGCCGTTAACATTGTTCACAGATATGGTCGATATGTAACTTTATCAGTAACATTACAACGTCTTGAGCTGGGAATTTCCAGAAACAGATTTCACAGCATTTAGACACCGGTTCTATTCACACATGACCCCTGTGCCGTGGCATTAACGGAACAGGCTGCATGTGTGAAAAGGGCTAGAGAGAGAAGGGGCATATGCAAAGTTAATGCACCACTCTATTCATGGGAATATAATAAAGAACATGACAGAAAGGTAATTGGGTGCAATCAAAACTAAATATCCATCCATCTTCAACCGCTTATCCGAAGTTGGGTTGCAGTGGTAGCAGCTCCAGCAGTACCGTTTTGTTGTTGTTGCTGGAATATCAGCTACAACTAAGATATCACTACTAATAATATAACTGCCTGGTATCATGGTTACAAATCAATGTCTGTATTATTATTTATATCCATGCAGCAATACACGGTACCTTTCCATTTCTCATGACCTTACCTAGTTCACTGGTGAGCTGTTGTCCAGTAGTATCCATGTGTCCTAGTTCCCCATCCGCTCTGTCTGAGGGCAGTCTGTGTGACCTTGCTGCTGCCCTGTACATGAGCGGTTCACCCTCTACATTCTGGAGTCCACTCTGAGGAGCCCTCACCGGGGGAACAAACTGGAGCCCGCCTGGTGGAGGAGCCTTGTACGTCATGGCTTTGCTCATCCTGTGTCCCGTTGCATGCTTTCCTCCTCCTCCACTCACCTTCTTCTGCTTCCGAGTGGCCCCTGACCCCCCACTCCCCATCCCTAGCCCATTACCTACTCTAACCCCAACCCCAGGGCCACAAGTCCTTTTCTTCTTGCGGGCCTCTGCCCGAGCTCTGGAGGTTTCTGTAGCAGATGGGCGGCTGGTGATTAGGGGCTGCGGGCCAGCCATTCCTCCAGGTATCTTCGGAAGTTTGGGCCGTTTGTGTGTGTGCAGTTGCAAGCTGTTGAACTGGTCGATAAACTCCTCGCAGTGCAGCAGATGGTGCTCTGGCTCCCAGGTGTCCTCTTTACTTCCATAGCCCTTCCACCTGATCAGATACTCCCACTTGCCCTTCTTGTTCCGCCGCTTGTCCACAATCCGCTCCACCTGAAGGGCAGCACAAAGAGGGACAGTGAATTCGGCTATGTTTTAACGATGGACTGAAATTACATTTTTATAACATGGGCATGTTTTACTGACATACATTCTTAACATAGTCTTTTCTATCCCACGGCTATGTTGTTTTGAAGAAATGAAAGAAAAAAAACAATTTTATTATAGAACCTGTCTAGGATTGGATGTGTACGTTTTTATTGCATATTAGACTGATATGTATGTGTTACACACATCCTTCTGAGTCTCAAAAGTTATATAAAAATAGAAGCAACTCAACACTGGCTCCTGCACAGGCTGATTGGGTGGCACACGTTTTATGAATGTAAATATTCTGATGGGAGGCCTCCAGTATCTGACCTCAAGTCTGAGCAAAATGTATGGACCTCTGTGTCTGTCCAACTGTTTGTCTTGTACTCTGATCTGTTACAAGGCTGATCATAATTGAAATTGTGCCGAATATGCCAACAGTCGAGGATAGAATGAATGTTCACTTACCACATTTAAATGATATGGGCAAACTGATCACATGGAAAATGTATACATTCATAAAACATCTATTTACATATGCACAGGTTTTATTGGCTACGAGAACATGCATGCAACTGACAAAAGTGCATAAGCAGTAAAGTATCTGGAACAGAATCAGGAGGGGCCTGAGTGTAGTGTAACTAAATGGCCAAAGTAGGCGTAATTAGGGGGAGTGGGTACTGCAGTTCAGGGAGACAGCCTTTGGTCAATCTGCATTCTAGATTAAAGTAGTGGGGAAGTGGAATTCCAAAACCATAAACATTCTGGATGTTTTTGCAGTGTTTAAAACCAGCCTCAAGCTTTGGCTAAAGTTAGCTCAAATGTGTCACCACCAATGATTGCCTTATATGATACTGATTTTAACTATTTGACATTGATGGACGTTTTGTATTGTGCTGTTTTGCAGTGTATTTGTGGTTGTTATTTGTCTATTTGCCCAGGGACAACATATGTAAATTAGCTGCTAGCTATGTGCTGCAAAACAAACAATAGAAAGAGTAATTCATAGCCTTGCTAATCCCACAGCAACATGTGGCTCTCTAACTGTAACAAGTAAATAAAGGTCTCATTTTTGTCAGTTGTGTGTGGGATGTGTTGCACCAAGCCAATAATGGGAAGGAATGCAACATAAAATCCTGTGTATTAGTAAATGCAAAATTGTCCAATAACTGAGACCATTTTAATTTGAAAAAGCATGCCTATCCCTAAGCAGTACAATACGGAGTTGTTCTGCCTGGGTAGTGGGGTCTCCAGAATGAAGTACCGTATTTTGCGCACTATAAGGTGCACCGGATTATAAGGCGCACTGTCAATGAATGGTCTATTTTCTATATTTTTTTCATATATAAGGCGCACCGGACTATAAGGCGCATTAAGCGACACAAAACTGTCAGATAAGTTACAGTCAAACTTTATTAAGCACATTCACAATAACTCTCAACATTGTGCAAACATTAATGAGCGTATTCACAGTAACTCTCACCATTGTGCAAACTTTATTAAGTGCATTTACAGTAACTCCCAAACTTGTTCAATTATAACACGTAAAAAAAAACAGTCTGATACCGCTCAATAAAACGTTAGCGTATCCACATAAACTCTCAACTTGTTCAATTATAACACGTAAAAAAAAAGTCTGATACCACTCAATAAAACGTTAGCGTATCCACATAAACTCAACACTTATAACACGTAAAATACAACACAATACACTCACTTTTTCAGTTCATTCATCGTCCACAAATCCCTCTGACTCGCGCGCGCGTTACACTCCTTGGTCCGTGTTTCAAGACGGTCCCCGCCCGGGCGACGCGACCGGGGCGCACTGAGGACCGCT
>OMOT01070423.1:0-10792 GCA_900312575.1 Acanthochaenus luetkenii | reverse complement strand
CCCCCCTTCCCCGGGCCCCACCCAGCACCAGGACTCGGGCAGCTCCCTGGGCCTCCAGCTCAGCCAGGGATGCACCCAGATGAATGGAGGTTGGCAGAGAGAGACACCTTTTACGTTTTGAATTGGAGTCTGTTCTTTTTTGTTTGTAGCATAAAAACATATCTAAATACCCTCAGCGTCCCTACAAGTGGTTTGTTATATATCTGAGAAGCTAGCTTGTGGCTAGAGGTGCTCATTGAGAATGTTCAAGGAGTGCGTCTCTCCCTTGGGCTATCGGGGTTAAGAAGTGGATTTCAGAGGAAGGATACCAAGGCCCGAAGTCCTGCAGATAAAACGGCTGCTTTATCTGCAAGACAAAGTGCCTCGGTATCCTTCTCTCCCTTGTCTGGTACTCAACAACAATGCACATTGCATTGTCATCCTATCTTCATCTCTTTGGGCAAATTATTCCAGCCTTCCACTTTTGTTGTTTTAGCGCAGGTCGAGCCCATCCTTTTCTTGTCACATCAGCCGTTTTCAGGGTTTCTTTGTCTCACTTGGTCAATTCTGTATTCCTCTTTCAGTTTTCAGTGTTTTTTATTTATTATATGTGCATGTTTCATGTTTTCAGCTAGCCTGCAGTCGAAGGCGTTCTACGGCGGCAGGATGACTGCGGACCGTATGCTGGCGGTGAAGAACGCTACCTGCGAGGCCATCGACCATCTCCACAGATCCCTGGAGTCCTGCCCCGACCCCGAAGCCGAGACACCGGACCCCAAAGGCATCAAGGTTGGCTCCTCACTCACTCACTCAGTTAGCTAGCTAGTTAGTTGGATGACGATTCTCGTTCTCTGTTTTTCTTTTTTTGTCCCTCACTATGAAAATGGTGGGAGGACTGTCGATCGGTCTCCAGTTTTTCATCCATCCATCACGGATTATGATGAAACTTGAGGGAATGATGCGTCTCACTGCTGTGTTTAGGTATTTTCAACATCACTCTGGTTGATCCAGGGGGGGGCGCTACAATTACAGGTCAAAACAACATATTTGTTACAGATGGTCCAGAAGAGGATTGCATGTTTGGTTTGCTTTGTTGCTTGTTTAATTCAAAAGTTGTTTTATTTCATTTTTATGCTCCTTACGCCTGTTTGAAAAAAAACAATTGTGTTGTGTTTACCCTTCTTTATTTGTTTGATTTTATACATTTCCTTATTGATACTCAATCAGGATCCTCACGTAGTTAACATTCTCTTGTGAATGACTGGTCAAGTGCTTCTGATGTAGATAATATTGTCCTCTTGTGATTGGTCAGTCATGTAACTCTGATCACGCTGTCTTGTGATTCCTGTGTTCCTATTTCTGGCATTGTTCTGCCAATAGCTGCTATGACACCTGAATTTCCCCTAGGGAGATCAACAAAGTGCTATCTATCTATCGGTCACTCGTGCTACACTGATAAGACCATCTTCCTGTGATTGGTCGGTCAGGTGTCACTCCTAGCCCACCAGAGGACAGCTTTGGCCTGGCTGCTCTGGAGAGAAACCCAGAAGCCCTGTGGAGGAATTCTGGGTAAGTTCACTATTTTGTGCTCCAAAAATTCTGCTTTATTAGACGCAACAGAGAGCGATAAGTAAGAGAGGTGAAACGGGTAACAAAGGTAATTAACCGGGTTCAGACACACAAAAACGGAGTTGAGATTTGATCACATCCCTGATTATTTTTGTACTTTTTAGTAAGAAGTTTAATACAAATAAAATAATTTCTCTACAGGAATCACATTATTGTTGTTTATTATTCTTATTGTACTCCCTGGACTCAGCGGATGACATGGGTCTGGGGAAAACCCTAACCATGATTGCTCTCATTCTGGCCAAGAAGGCTGAGGAGGAGGAGGAAGACGAGAAGCCGCAGGGCTGGCTCTCCAAGAAGGGTAGGTAGAGACGTTTTCTCTGTTTCGATCTGTCAGATATAACAAGACCATCTCATTACTGTTCATATTTCAATTATATAATGTCTCTTGTGAATTTACTGACTGAAAGAAATGGCAATAGCACATTGGATTATACAGAGGAATATTTAGTAATTAATTAGGAAGAAATATGGTAATAATTTGAAGCTACACTAGGGAAGATTATTATGTAAGAATCCAGCGTCCCATCCCCTCTAATTTCACTGCTGTAGTGTGTTGGTCATGTTGAATAAAAAGTACATTAATATTTTAATAATGCATCAGGTTAGATGGTTCCTTGTACAATTTACAGCTTTAGTTCTCTGAGAATCTCTTTCATATCCAAGCAAAATTAGTATTGTAACTGAAGCCTCCCTAACTGAATAGATATTGAACCAAATCAATTCGGGAAATCAGTGTTGATACCCAGCCCTAGAGGCGTGTGGTTATTTTGTATAGACAAATGATTCATCAAATTTACAGAAAATGTACTATATTGTGATATATAGCGTTATCGTGATATGAAATTACAGATATCGTAATAGAAGATTTTGTCCATATCGCACAGCCCTAATTCAAATGAAGTTCTGGTGTTGGTGTGGTCACTTCTCCACACAGGAAGTCATGAGTTGAAACTTGTGAGATGTTAGATCTTTTCCTCTCTCGTCTCTTTGGTCTCTTTGGTATAAAGCATCACAGACTGGCCGGGTTGAGAATTCTTAGCTTTAACCTTGATTTGCAGTCAGGTGGTTTGGGAAATGAAATGTTTTGTATTGTATTTTGGTTTTTCCTCCTCCAGACCCCAGCCTGTTGGTTTCTAAAAGCACCCTCATCATCTGTCCTGCCTCCCTGGTTCACCATTGGAAGATGGAGATTGACAGACACGTCAAGAGCGGCAAGCTGAGTGTATACCTGTACCATGGACCCAACCGCCAGAAGAGCGCCCGCGTGTAAGGGAAACACACACACATACACACCTCTGTGTACAGTACCACTACAATGTGAACTTCTACATGTTGTTCTATCTTTCCGGCACTCTTTGTCTCTCTTACTTAGGGTGCAGTCAAAGCGGCCATGTACTTGCTGCGGAAACACATTTCGACAGGTTCTTATGTAAAATAAAAATGTACATTTGCAAAGTGCCGCATGAACTTCTACGTACTCACTCCTAACAAACCGCACTTCAGTTCTCTTGTTAGAGGTCTGAGACTCGGTTTCAGGTGTCTCGGTGCTGTTATTTGGTGCCACCGGAGTTCAGAGGTCATTGTTCTCATCTGGGCAATGTTTGAATAAACCGCTCCAAACGTGCTTGGTTTCCTTGCACTCTTTCTTCCTCCCTCTCCTGCCTTACACAGACATGAACGCATACATAAGTTGAATAATGTGTTCTGTGTCGGCCCCCCAGGCTGGCGGAGCATGATGTGGTGGTGACCACATACAGTCTGGTCTCCAAGGAGATCCCCGTCAAGGAGAACGCTGAGCAACCCAGCAAGGATGCTGAAGATGTGGTACATAGTATTTCTCTAACAGAAAGCAATAGGGAACGTGCTGCAGCCAGATCCTATCAGAGACTTACCATCTCAGACCCGTTTCAAACGCTGTATCTTGCATTACTGCCCCCTTCAGCACAGGAGGTGGAATTACACTTCTACTGCCAAACTTAACATCTAAAACTAGTCTCATGATGGATGTGGTGTGCAGTATTGTTCTGACAGAAAGAGCAGTAACAAACACACCCTTCCTATCCTGACAAGAACACACAAACACACACTTTCTTTCGTCTTGTGTTCCCTCAGCCGTCGGACTCTGCTCCTCTCCTCCGGGTGGCCTGGGCCCGGGTGGTTCTGGACGAGGCCCACAACATCAAGAATCCAAAGGTGCAGACCTCCATGGCCGTGTCCCGGCTGAGGGCCCGCGCCCGCTGGGCCGTCACCGGTACACCCATCCAGAACAACCTGCTGGACATGTACTCGCTGCTCAAGTAAGGAAGAAAACACCACAGATACAAGATTTCTTTTTTTAAAGTTTTCTGGTTTCTGCCATAAAGTGCTTGGTTATGCCATAATGGCAGCCATCTTCAGTGCAGCAGCCAAGTGAGCATTAATGAAGGTTAATTTGAATTGAAATCCTATCCGTTAACTGTCTGTCTTCCTTTCTCTCTGTCTCTCTGTGTCAGGTTCCTGCGTTGTTCTCCGTTTGATGAGTTCAGGCTGTGGAAAGCTCAGGTTGACAACGGCTCTAAGAGAGGAGGAGAGAGACTCAACATCCTGACCAGGAGTCTGCTGCTCCGACGGACCAAATACCAAATGGATTCCACAGGAAAACCACTGGTAGGGACACATGCACACACACACCTCCCTGTACTCCTTATGAGGACCTTACATTAATTCCCTAACCCTCACCTCTACCTAACCTTAACTTAAACGTGATCCTAATTCTAATCACAGCTGTACACACGGTCCTGGTCCTGACTGAAGTGGAGTATTAAATGTTTCAGGTGTCTCTTCCTGATCGGACCTGCAGAGTGCACCGACTCAAACTGTCTGGGGACGAGCAGGCGGTGTACGACGTGGTCTTCGCCCAGTCCAGGTAACACAGCAACTCATCCCATTTATTTTATTAGAACAAAAGAGCTATAACTCCTCTCTAGTTCCTAGCATTGTATTTATGTCCCTTCTTTATCACAAAGCTGCTACTAGGCAGTCATGGTGATTAATGAATGATTAATGGTTCCTCATTTAATCACTGAATATTGGCAATATTGAAACACTTGGAACATTCACTGTTGCTGGAAATAGCCAATAACAATAACATGTTGATAAAAGATGTCAAAAAGTGTTGTAATAATTTTGTTCTTTAAACCGTTGAGCGTAATCATTGTTTAATAGCATGCGTGTTTAGCAAACCCTCATGCATAGATAAAGGTTGACACAAGGACGATGAGTTGCTCTGTTTTCCTAGATCTACACTACAGAACTACCTGAAGAGACATGAGGGGAATTATCTGAACAAGGAAATCACTTCCATTGCCAATCCCTTTGGCAAAGGTGAGGTATCGACTGGTTATTTGATAGTCCTCGGGTGGAGCGTGGCAGGGTTAGAGGTGCAACTGGACCACCCATGCTACAAACTCATACGCTCATGGTACTGTACCATGCTTTGGATAAAACTGTCCACCGTCTTATATTATGTGCTGTTACACTGTGTGTCCCCAGCTTTCAATTTGCAATATTTGTGTGTTTGTGTTCCCTCCCCAGTGGCCCAGGAGTTTGGTATGTCCCAGTCCGACTGTGCTGTGTCAAGTTCCCAGCAGCCGCAGCAGGCGTCCAGTCAAATCCACATCCTGTCTCTGCTGCTACGCCTCCGACAGTGCTGCTGTCACCTGTCTCTGCTCAGGAAGGTACACACACACACAAATACACACTAAGACCAGCTACATAGTCTACACAAGCCACACATACAACAATGCAAAGGGAAACGTAAAGGGCTTTTCTCACGTGCTTGTGTAGCTAAATGTGTAGTCCAAATTGTGTAATGCAACACTAAAGCATTTATTTGTTTTCCAAAAGATTATGAAATATGGTCAACATTAGCTGATACTGAAGAACAATGACAGGAAGTCCAGTCGCATCAACACAGATAATTCACATTTCAAGAGTTTACATAAAATTCCCTCGACAGTTGGATGGAAACGGAGCTTATGGTATTAATGTTATAATCTCTTCTTTTTTTCTCTCTCCCTCACTCTCGCTCCTCAGACTCTGGAACAGTCGGAGCTGCAGGGCGATGGGATCGTCTTGTCTCTGGAGGAGCAGCTGAGCGCTCTGTCGCTCTCCTCCGGCTCCAAGCCCAAAGACACTGTGGTCCTCAACGGCAGCCGCTTCCCCTCCCAGCTCTTTGAGGACACCAGCGAGAGCACCAAGGTGGGCACCCATTGTCCCCAGCACCCCAACATCACCATCACAACTAAAGCTATGGACTCCCCTTTCTCCAGTGGAAGTTCAATCGTTTTAAATGAGAGAAAATCCGATACGCTGCATCATTTTGTTGCAGATGTAATGTGTTGCGATGCAGGTTATTCCACGTTACTTAATATGCATTGGTTATGCATGTGTAAACTGAGCCAAATGTCTTATTATTTAGCTACCTCTATGTGAAGTTTGTTTGATAAAAACATTTAATCAGTGAATCAAAGTTGTAATGAAAGTTTTGATATGGCAGGAAGTCATGTTTTAAATTAACACATTTCTGTCTGATTCAAAACTAAATTTCACATTCATTGGAATATTAAGACACTCCCTCATTAGTCTAATTAAATATGAGGTAACTCTTCTGTCTCAATCTTTCCATCCAGATTTCTGCCGTTGTCTCTGAGCTCAAGGCGATCAGACAGATGAGCGATGATCAGAAAAGGTAAAAGCCTGTAGTCTCACACTCAGCTCAGACTGATCAAAGACATGCAAATAGATGTGTTTGTGTGTAGTGTAGTATATGATGTGATGTAAAGCCCTTTGAGACATACTTGTATAAAAGGGCTATATAAATAAAGATTGATCATTCAGATTTTAGTCTGTTTCTCACGAGTATAGCTTTTGATCCATTTGCCTCCCAGTATTATTTAGCCCAAACATCAGAGATGTTGGCTTGCGACTGGGAAGTCATTGGTTCAGACCGGCTGGGTAAATCTGGGCAGGGCAAGTGAATGAGTAATTGATAAAGATCCTTCTTAGGGCTAAGATTGCCAAACCAACAGATTTCTGAAAACGTTATGACCGGTTCAATGAAGGAAAAATGCAAATATTTTCACAAGTCCACATTAAACAGGGCTACGGTCAACTGCATGGAAGGCCCGGGACACTCATGGATTGGCTTTTCTTTGTAGTCATGTGATGAAGAAGTTGTATCTTTAATCTTCAGTATGTTCTTTTTTCAGTATTCTTATCTGTATCCTATTCTTTGCTGCTGCAATGACCCGATTTCCCCCGGAGGATCATCAAAGTGTCATCCTCTCGCATGTAATGAACACTGTATCTCCTGTCTGTTGTTGTCCAGTGTGATCGTGTCCCAGTGGACCAGTATGCTCCGCATCATGGCGGTTCATCTGCAGCGGATGGGCCTGAGGTACGGTGTTATCGACGGGACCGTCAACCCCAAACGGCGCATAGACCTGGTGGAGGAGTTCAACACCAACCCCAAAGGACCACAGGTAACTCTGACCCGAACCTGGGTAGAGCAAGGCACATACACTGCCAGGGTTAGGGGTTCAATTCCCACTATGGCCGCCCATACGCAGGTGCTTTGGGTAAAAGTGTATTTCATGGGATCTGGGTACATATTAACAATCCATCCATCTTCTTATCCGAAGTCGGGTCACGGAGGTAGCAGCTCCAGCAGGGGCCCCCAAACTTCCCTCTCCCTGGCCACATTAACCAGCTCTGACTGGGGGATCCCAAGGCGTAAAGTTAACTTTAATCTAATTGTTTTGGTACACACTGTTGAGATTTCCACTAAGCGCTCACACAGTACTGTTGTGTGTGTAGAATACAGTAGAAATAGGGCAGTGTAAAGTGTTGCCTGATATTACACATTGTGAGTATTTTACTAGTTTATGGTTTTCTGCCCAAGGTGATGCTGGTTTCTCTCTGTGCTGGAGGAGTGGGGCTCAATCTCATTGGTGGGAACCACCTCTTCCTCATGGACATGCACTGGTGAGACACACACTCTCACACACGCAGATACACACTCGTACACACCGGACCCAGATCAGAGTATATTTGTAAATAATCCTTGGTGTTTGTTTCACCCTGCTTGATGTAGCAGGTGGGTGGGGTTTGCCACAGGTCAGTATAGTGTCAGAAAGATTACACAATCACAGGAATGTATTTGAAAGTCAAGTTAGTATAGTTTTATTTCATCTAACGTGACCTGAATTGTACTGGTGCACCTAAACCCCAACCATCTGGTACTCTAAGGAGATTAAAACAATGATTTAGTTCCAAATACTATTTTACCCAGGTCTGGTATACACACATACAAACACACACCAAGGCCAGTTCACTTTCAATTCAACCAACTCAAAATGGAAATAGAAACTGCTAATCATTTACCAACAACAGAATATTGTTGCTTAATAGGATCTCACCAAATCTGAATTGATTGAATTTAACTACTTTCTCTCTCACACACACACGCACACGCACACGCACACACACACACAGTACTGTGCTTACACTTACACTGTAAGTATGACAAAACAACGGCCCAGCTGTTCCCGTTTCTGCAGCAACTAGCCAATTCTGTCAGTCAACACAAACCCAACGTGAATAGATCATGTTAATCAACTTAAAGGTTGAGTGGGACAACAGTGGAGTTTTGACCTTTAACCCCTGAACTACTGACAGGAACCCGGCCTTGGAGGACCAGGCCTGTGACCGCATCTACAGAGTAGGACAGCGCAAAGACGTTACTATCCACAGGTAAAGAATCGGCAAGACATTTGGTGGTGTTTAAATATATATATTTTTAATGTCATTCATTTGTACAGCGATGAAACATAAAAACACAGTGGGGGGGGAAATAGAATGCAGATAAACAAACAAAAGAAGCAGAGACAAATTATTAATTTGTGCAGGTACAATACAAAAAAAACAATAGATGTTTGTTGAAGGAAGGCTCTACTAGTATTTTTGACATTTTTTAGGGATTTGAGACAAAACCAATCCTGACAAACGTATCCTGTGGCTTGATGGTTTGATTCCCTCAGTAAAACATGGGGAGCGTTAACCTTCATTTAACCTTTATTTAAACAGTAGTCTCACTGAGATTGAAGTATAATGTGAAGTGTTTTGAGAGGTAGACTAAGTGGGCTTGTAGCCGGAAGGTTGCCAGGAATCCCAAGCCAGACGTGAAAAATCTGGCAAAAGATGTAAGCTGACAAATGGAGGGTTGTTGGAGGAGTTTGTATCGGGTGCCAGATCCTGCCGTTGTGCCCTTGAGCATGGCACGTAACCTCTAAATTCTCTGCTCCGGTCCCTCCAGTTTGTGTGTCCTGTGTGCAATCGCTTGTGTGTATCTGGGGGTCGAGGATGGGTACCATGCAGAGAAGTAATTTCACTGTGTGTATGCATGTGTGATCAATAAAGTACTTAACTTAACTTAAGATACATGTCTGCTTCCAGGTTTGTGTGCGAGGGCACGGTGGAGGATAAGATTTCCACGCTGCAGGAGAAGAAGAAGGAGCTGGCCCAGAAGGTGCTGTCGGGAACAGGAAGCTCCTTCATCAAACTCTCCCTGGCCGACCTCAGAATCATCTTCGGCGTCTGAGCCCAGGATGGGAGAAGACCGAGGTCGCTGCGGTCATGTGCCTTAACCTTTTAATTTCCTGCCGTCCTTTTTCTTCTTTCCTGCTCATTTATAGTTTCACAACTGTCATTAGCTCTGTATATTTCCGAATTTTATTTTGGTTTTGAAATTTGTGTTAAATTGGATTTCCAAGTAGCATTAAAAAGTCTCAAATGTGTCTTTCTGAAAGTGACAGACACTCTGTAGCTCCATTTGCCCTGAACTGTTGCTCCAACCTGAAACTGATTTCTGGAGGAACTCAGTTTTACTTCAGTTTTCAGCCAGGAGCCACATGGAACGACTTTCTTGAGAGAAGCCATCTTTCTATTACACTAACTCATTTAGTTTTGACTGTGTAGATAAATACTTATTAGTTTGTGTTTTCTCTAAACGCATGTCGGGTTTTAAAATGCACTGTTCATCTGCCGCACTTAGTGTGGCAATTATTTTATTATGTATTTCTTTGTCTACATCAGTTGTTCTTAATCTTTGGCTCACAGTAAAAAAAAATAAAGTTGCCCGTTCAACATGATAAATCTGTGTCACGGAAGCCTGGACACCAAACTGATTATTTTCCTCAGTCAAGCTATTTTAATTAGGTGACTAATTATTGGAGTGAAGCAGCTAATATTAACAAGAAAAGCCATTTCATTCAAAAACTAAACATAATGGCTTTGTATATTTGAAATACTTTGATTATTTTAATGATGCTGTGACCTTCCTCAGATTCCCACTGCCCAGGCCGAGAACCACAGTTATTTATTTTATCATGTTTTACTTTTTACCCATTTATTATATATTTCTGCCACCTGATGGAGCCTAATGCCTTTAAGGTGCTTCCAAATGCCTTATGTTATGTGTTAATAAGTCGTATTATGTCCCGTATGTTTGTTGCTGTGGAGATGCTTCAATAAATGCAGATGATTGAAGTGTTGTGAAGTGTTACTCCACCGAGACTGCTCTACTTGCTGTCACGGAGGCTCTCCACACTGCCAAGGCTTCATCTCTCTCCTCTGTCCTCATTCTCCTCGACTTGTCTGCGGCTTTTAACACAGTTGACCACCAAATCCTCCTCTCCATTCTCTCTGAACTTGAATCACAGGCCCTGCACACTCCTGGTTCACTTCCTACTTGACTGACCGCTCTTACCAGGTTGCATGGAGAGGATCCCTGTCCAGACCATGCGCTCTCAACACTGGCGTCCCCCAGGGCTCGGTCCTGGGACCCCTACTGTTCTCCCTCTACACCAGATCCCTTGGCCATGTGATCGCCTCCCATGGCTTCTCATATCACTGCTACGCCGATGACACTCAGCTCTACCTCTCCTTCCCTCCCACAGAAATGCAAATTGAGGGGCGCATCACAGCATGTCTGACAGACATCAGTGCCTGGATGTCTCTGCACCACCTAAAGCTCAATCTTGACAACACAGAGCTACTCTTTCTCCCCGGAAAAAACTGCCCTCACGCCGACTTCTCCATCACCATAGAGAACACCACAGCACTGACTGCCAAGAGCCTCGGA
>OMOT01070422.1:0-12127 GCA_900312575.1 Acanthochaenus luetkenii | reverse complement strand
AGCTGTGGTGGAATGTCCTTCAGAGAGCTGTCCACTTCTGTTTCCATGTCGTTGGTGCGGGTGGAGTAAGTTAGTGGTCGCCGAGAAGTAGTAGCATTGCATCGGTATTAGCGTCGCTTTTTCACAGGCCGAGACGGGGCTTCCTGCCCCCCCCCCTCCGTCGTCGGTCCCATGGTTTTCTTTGTCCGTGGCGGTCACTTCCACTCTGCAGAGAGTTCCAGCAGTTTGTAATTCGCAGCCTGTCTGCTCACTGGCGTCAGAGACCCCAGGTGCTTGTGGCGACTGAACCTGTGTTTCAAATAAACAAACTATCAATAAGAAGCCATCGCTTTGTATGGGCAACGCAGATTTTTGGAAATTACTAGGCTATATGTACTTTCAATAGGCTATATAAAATTATTATGGGCATAATTACCTTCATTCGTTTACCCAGCGAAGTCTGCACTTTAGACTTGAACTCTGCTAGTTTGCGGTGTTTATTGGCATCATGTCTTTTTCCATCATGTGGCACAGCCTTTGGGTGATACCCTCCGCCCGTCTAGCATCGCAATTTCTCCGTGCTAACACCGAGGCAATGGTCGGTTGTGATGTATCTGCCCCCGTCGACAACATGGCTGGACGCTTTTGAGGTGATACATTAACGGACTTGTGCAGGTGTTGTATTTTAAAACAACATCACAATGATGGCAATGCGCTTTGTTCTCCTTCAGTGTGAAATGTTCCCACACGACGCACCCCTTATGGTCGAGTCTTCTTCTGTGTAAAGTGAATTAACGTCTTCAGTCTTCTTCTGTGTAAACAATGTTTCCCAATGCAGTGCGCGCGCCAACTTAATGATTGCATTTCACCAACAGCTCCACTTCACACATTTAAGATGACCGCAAATAGTTCAATTTGATCGTTATGTTTTAAATGTTCATCGACCAAATTATTAACGACTATTAATCGATCAACGACTAATCGTTAACACCCCTAACAGCAACTTTTCAATGAAAGTGCGTCACGTTTACAAGGCCACCACAAGGCAGTTTACTCAGCCATTTTGAAGGGGAGAGGGTGGATTGTTTTGTAAATAATTACTAATGTAACACGGCACCTAGCACCGCTGCATATAAGGGAAACACTGGGGTAGAAACTGGGGAATTCCACCCTCAGGGATACTGCATCAATCTGTGATGTTCAATGCATTCCATGAGTTATTTTGTGATGAAGTGTTGTAATTTAACTTTTTAGTGTACCAACTTTCCCTCAATCAGTTCACTTCTACTTCTACTTCAGTAATTTCCTACATTTCCCAGAATGCCTTTTGACAACCCCCAGAGAAGTAGGTGGAGAGTAATAGTGATAGCGGAGTGAGAGTTCTTCCAGTCGAGAAAAAGCGAGTCGCCGCTTACACAGAACACAACCTGTCTTGTGGCTGCATTGCATTCTGGTCTATCTCCTCTACTGTGGTGGAGAAATTGGTCTCTCTCCTCTTCTACGATGGATTTCTCCCTGTATGATCCGTCATCATTTTACAGTAACCGTCTGCTGAGGATGCGGGTAACTTAGGAAAGGACTATCCACACAGTGAGGACAATATCACTTAAGTAACTGTCACAACTAAATCTGTTTTGTGTCTTAACTCAATTTTCCCCGACTACACTACAACACAACCGGCCTTTTCAAACGTATCCACTTGGGAGAGCGTCTTCGAAAAGAAAAAGCTTTATTGTGGAGAGAAGGGCAAAACGTAGAAAAATAATATGCATTTTCAGATTTCTCTGGATTAGTGTGAATTTACAATTTCCAAGAAGTGAGGCAGCAGTCATGAAGGGGCTTTAGTTTCATGGACTTCACAGTTTACAATGTCCAGAGGTTTTACACGATTCAGAGCCTTTTTTAACTTCTGGTTTTTGGTTTACTTTTACCTATTAATTAATATTTGGTCATTTCTCTTCTGATACACTGATGTAGTGTGTTGGTCATGTTAAATAAAAAGTACATTAATGTAACTGCTTCGGGGTCAGTTCTTGATGTAAACATGAATATATCATGAACTATATCATTGGACTCAATCCTGCACAGGAGTCAATTTAGTGCAAAGGACTAATGTTCAACATCGTTTTGGTTTTGTATATTGTATTATTTATATTTGTCCACTATTACCTGTAATTACTATTATCTGTGTTTTATTATTTTTCCCTATTTTCTGGTATTGATCTGCCAATTGCTGCTGTGACACCTGAATCAATAAAGTGCAATCTAATCTAATATTTTAATAATGCACCAGGTTCGAGGGTTCCTTGTACAATTCACAGCATTAGTTCTCTGAGAATCTCTTTCATATCCAAGCTAAATTGGTATTGTAACTGACACATATTCCTAATTGAATAGAAAACCTTGTGAATCAGAATCTAATCGATTTGGAAAATCTGTGGCGATATCCAGCCCTACATATTATCCTTCTCAACCCCTCCATCTCTCTCGCTCTCTCAATTGCACATGCACGTGACGCACATACACACACACACACTTACACGTACACACATGCGCACCCCCAGCTGTGCCCTGCTTTCCCTGTAATGAACATCTGTCTATCTACAAAGAGCAGAACAGAACACAGCTCCACTGAGCATTGCAGTCACTGTGGCTGCTGGATGAAGTTTGTTTCCTTTACATAACACTTGCTCATTTTTGCTCTCTCCCTCCCTGTCTTCATTATCACCATCTCTCCCTCTCTTTCTGTCCTATTTCACATCCATCCATCACTTTTCCTCCACCACTCTCTCCATCATCTCCGCCCACTCCCTCTCCTCGACACCTGTCAGCACTTCCTCATTAGGTTGTCAAACCATCTCTCTCTCTCCCTTTCTCTGCTGCTCTTCTCTCCATCCCCTCTTCCTCCTGTCACATGTCTTTCCCCCTATTCATTGCTTTCTAGTTCCCTTATTCCCTGCCCTTTCCATCTCAACTCTATTGCTTCTTGTCTCACCTCATTCCCCTTCCATTTCTAAACACCATCACCTCTCTAACTATCTCACTAACCCTCTGCTTCGCCATTCCTTCTCTTCTCCCCGTTTAGCCATATTCACATGGGACTCATATTATGTGGGCACCAAGTAATTAATTAATTACCCTCCAATCTCTGTGTTTCATGAAAGAGTGGACCATTTGTCACTTCCTGATGTAAGTTTGCACTTAAAATGCATTCAAAACTTCTAGATTCCACTACTGCCTCCATTTTTCATGACAGGAGAGAGAAATTGCAAATCTAGAAGTATTGGTTTTTACTTGAAAAATGACAAACGATTAACCGAATATCAAAACTATAATCTACTAATTTTCTGTCTATTTACAAATTAATTAATAATAGTTATATAATAGTTTCAACATTAGTGATTAGTATTATGTTCTCTCCTCTTCAACTTCTCCAACACCCTCTCTTTCTACCCAACACGTCCTCCTCTATTATTTCTTGCACCGTCTTATTCCCATAACCACCTCCCTCTCTTCCCCACCCCTCCCTTATTGTCTGATCCCTCTCTCTCCTGCTCTCTCTCCGTCTGTCTGTCTCTCTCTCACACAGGGTGAGGCACTTTGTGCAATGTTGTCTCTAGCATCAGTACACACCACGATGTTTGCTTGAGAGAGTGTGTGTGTGAGACAGAGATAGTGGTGGGGGTGGAGGGGGATCCACGATTAGTCTATAGGTTTAGCAAATAGTTTCTCAATATGATTCTTATAATGGAGTACAATGGTTTTGTCAAATCCAAGGCCAAGTCATTTATTAATTAATTGGCCTCATTTCAACTGCTTGATGATTACAATGATGACTATTAAAGAGCTGGGGCAAATAAGGACATATAGAAATAAAAACAGATATGCAGGGGGAGATAGACAGAGACAGGACAGACAAGCACAAAGACAGGCATGAACGCAGAAAAACTGGTAAACAGATAGACGGAGGCAGAGAATTATGGACCAAAAATCTGTTATAAAAGAGAAACAGACAAAAGCCATAGTTGCACAGGACTAGTATTATGCGAGGACCTCATGTAATTAATTAATTAACCCCCACCTTCTGATTTTAAAAAAATGCATTCGCACAGGATAGTGAAATGTACAGAACTCACCAGTGCCCCGGATTAATTTGTATAACATTCTAGCTTGTGCCAAAAATGCGTTCAAAAAGTTCCTTTATAGATTCCTTTACTGCCTCCATTTTTCATGACAGGAGGAAGATAGAAATACCGTAATGTATTTAGAATAATAAGAAAACATTTCTCACACCAAAATACAATTAGGGCTGAAATTACTGAGAGTTCAATCCACACGGGACTAGTATTGTCAGGGGACAAATGTCTTCACCAAAATACTGAGGAAATCTGTACTGGAATTTGTACATTTACAAATTACACATGGCAGATTCACACAGGATTAAAATAATCTATGATCTCTCCACAATTATTACACTGGGTGTCCCCGGGTAATACTAGTCCTGTGCAAACAGGGCTATATAAAACAGGAAGAAAAAACATAGTCACAAACAACAAGAAAGAGACAGACAGACAGACCAACAGACAGTGACAGACAGAGAAAGTCACAGTAAGTGATCCTTGATTGTGGGAGGCAGCAGTGTCAGTGAGTGGGTTCCCCTTTCATTCTGATCAGGTTACACACACACACATGCAGCCCTGGGAATTCCTGACAATCGATGGATGGTAATACGAACTGAATGCTACGACTCTCTGACATAGTAAACACAGCTGTCACACACAGGCGTCAGACACGTGCAATCAGTAGAGATGTTCCGATACCATTTTTTCCTGCCCAAATGTCGATACCTGAACTTGCGTATCAGCTGATAGGAGTACTGATCTGATGCGTTAATATATATATATATATAAATAACAATTCCTTTTAAAAACTGTTAAAGTGTAGTTTTGTACACAGTTTAGTAAAATATGACATTTAAATGTTTAAATAGTACATGTCAGTAACAGTGTAAAACAGTAGTGCAACATCAACTTCAAAAATAAACAAGAATTACAATTACAGTGTAAAACAAAAGACTGCTTGGAGCAGTTTATTTGAACTTGGAGTTAAGTCAAGTTTATTTATAAAGCCATTTATCACATGTCTCGAAGGGCTTAACAAACTATCATATACATACATCATATACCATACTACATACTAATGGCCTATGGGCAATTTTAAGAGTCTTCCATCCACGTGACCTGTATGTCTTTGGACTGTGGGAGGAAACCTACGCAAACACAGGGAGAACATGCAAACTCCACACAGAAAGGACCGGGAAGGAGACTCGAACCCAGAACCTTCTTGTTGTGAGGCAACAGTGCTACCCGCTGAGCCACCGTGCTGCATTTACTCCTTTAGTTCCGTTCGTCTGGCCAAGTGAGAACAATGACATATAAACTCGCAACGAGATGCCTGAAAATGCAGGTCTCAGTCCTCTTCTAAGAGAACCGAGAGAAAAGGTTGTTAGGAGCAAGACCGTAATCCAAACCAACTACAGGAACTCTCCCATAGCCTCCTTTTCTCTCAATCTCTACATCTTGGTACGGGGACGTTCTGATGCAGAGTCCAATTCATTAGCTAATGGCCAATCAGTGGTCAGTCAGCATTCCTGCATTAGCGTTCTCAATGGACACACACATGCTTACAGTGCAGGGGAAACACTACAGCCTGGCCTCTAATGTACTGTAGGCAAACCCTATCTGGACCTACACTCCAATGGAAGGTGCAGACACCATCCCTCACTGTCACACACTGGGGAGAGAAGAAACGTAGAGGTCTCTATTGAAATGAAAGGGCACCTGCATATATAGCCACATGTATCATCTACTGTTCATTCTACTGTGCCCTTGTACGGAATGTGAAGCCCTGTTGTATTTGCAGGTACAACGGTATGTGCTGCGTGTGTCAGTATCTGCACCAGTGTCACCAAGCCAAATTCCTTTACATTTAATGCACTTTATCAATAAAGTTATTCTGAAACAAACAGAGAAACTGACAAGGCATTTTCTCTACCTTTGCAATGTCTGTGCGATTTGCATTGTGTGCAGCAGTTGCAGACGTGCAGGTCATTTAGGCTATGTTCAGACTGGCAGCCCAAATCAGATTTTTGGCATGTCCAGATTGGAACCAGATTGCTTTTATCAAGTCTGAACAGCAAAAAAACAACATGGAAACAGATTTGTGCTAATCAGATTTCAGCCACATTCATAGGTGGTTTGAAATGAGATTCAAATCTGATTTCTAAACATGTGTCACAGTCTGGACGCTCTAGCCACTCAAATCAGATATCAAACTGTCCTTTACGTCACTCGCAACGCAGGTGACCGCCCATTGGAAGCCTGATGTACTCGTTTCGCAGTGCAGACAAAGCGGTACAAAAACAATCACGCACACAGTCGCTTTTCCCTACCCAAAGAGGTGTGCATTTTTACTTGATAAATTACTAAAACGATTAATCGATTAACAAAATTATAATCTATTAAATGGATACTTTACCCTAAATCGATGTTACCTCCATTTTGTGAAACATTCCACAGAGAGATAGAGGCAATGCACTTGCGGGACATGCCAGGAGATGAGAGGGAGGACAACAGTATTTTCTGCCAGGAATGTGGGACTGGTCAGTGGGCAGTAATCCATGGAAAAATCCATGGATTACTTTTTTTACCATTTTATTTATGGGACGCAATATGCTATTTTAATCCAAATATAACTGGTTTGATTTAGGGTAAAGCGTTCCTTTCATTTTGTTTCACCACTATTAGATAGAAATATTGCAGCGTAAATCTACCATAATTGGCCTGGTGATTTACTTGGAAGCCTACATAGGCATTTTCCAAAATCGAGTCCAGTCATCATCACTCACTGTCAAAGCTTGGACAGGTAGGCAAGGAAGAGGTTTGTAGAAAATGGACTGAGTCAGGGTGAGAAAGATGGAGTGATACAGCTAGAAAGAAGGAAGGGGTACATCAGGTTGAACGAGAAAAATGGAAAGAGAAAGTGTGAAGAAGCAAAGGAAGGGAAAGCAAAGGTGAATGTTTGACAGCACTGTGTGACTTTGTCTCCACAGGATTGTGTAACAGTCATGTGAGACAGTCATGACAGGACCTGAGGCTATCAGCAGACAACAGAAAGGGAACTGACATTTTCATCTTTGGTTTTCCTTTAGGGGAACTAGAGTTTCCTCTGCATGTTAAGAAGCTGAGGCAAATGTAACACTTTGTCCGATGCTTCTGCTGTAACTATTTCTTAACACTCAGCCTTTGTGCTTTCTGAGGGAACCTGAATTAAATTAGAAGGGTTTGTTAAGTTCACATCTCCCTAGTGGTGGTGGTAGCTTTCTTGCAGTTTCTTCTTGCAGAGAAACCACTGTTTTGTTTCTTACATTTGCAAGTGGCTCCTGAATTAAAGCTTTAGAATTTGTTTAAATGGCCATATTTATAGGATTTGTATGTACTTCCGGTGTAGCTGCAAAACTCAATGGAATCTAAATGTAGTTTACCAATTAATACTCTACGGAATCCACCATGCTGCTGGACAAAGTTTGAATTTCTGGCTGCTGTTTTTCAGGAAAGACAACGCTCCAAACAGTAATCAGTTCACTAGACATTCTCCTAATCCAAACAAACACCAGAACAGGATCTCAAATAAAGCCAGGAAACTACCGTTTTTTGTTCAACTAGGTTTGTAGAATAGACTCAGTCTGAGTCACTCAGACTTTCAGATGATGGTTGGTTACCTGCCAATTTGGCTGGTAGAGATAGACAAACTTACCAGCCACAGCCAGCATTTACCAGAATTTAGCTGTTGGTAATTCCCCACCTGATTTGCTGTGACTCTAATGATATCATCCTATAATCGCTTCACAGCTGACTCAGACAAATGTCATATGATTCAGTAAATCATTTCCTGGACATTTCCTGTACTAGGCAAATAAAGTGATTCTGATTCTAAATTTGACAGAGACAACGGGGAAAGAGATTCCCTCTACAAGTTAAAGCAATTTACTCCTCAGCTCTATATATTTTGCGACCTCCTATTGAATTGCCACATAATGCATGTAAAACAGACAACAATTAGGTGTGCCTCTGTGCCATGGCATAAGGGTGAGGACTGCTAGCTGTACGGTGCGTGCCTGTCTGCATAGAGATGCTCTTTCCCTCATAATATCGTTCTCTAAAAGGGCTTGTTGTATGCTGAGCCCCCCCCCAATACTAAAATATGCTACCAAGAAACAAAAACAAAGCAACTTGATATCAGGTATGTTGGAGAAAAATTGATTATATCTCAATTCAAATGACTAAAATAAGAACCAGGCTGGAACTTGTGATGGGACACTTGAGGTTCAGTGCTCAGAATCTCTACTGGCGGTGAAAACAGGCCACAGTTGAGGTGAGGTTGAGTTCTGCCTGCAATCTGATTAAATAGACTTACAGTTAATAAAGCAGAGGAGCTGGTCAGGCCCCATGCAAGCTGACACATACGTTACACACTGATTAGGAAGTATTGATAACATGGTTTGCGTATCTCTCTCGCTCTCTCTCACACACACGGTTTTTAAATACCCTACCTCACAGGTATATCATTGTCCAACCTACTGGAGACACCTACCTGTCCTGTCTCCCAGACATGTACAAGGACAGGCGTCAATTCTGAGATCCAAACCCCGCTGGCTCCTCGCTTTGCCACAGATCCAGGGTTATCCCGTAGCGTCTGGTCCTCAAGATACTGGACTACATTAGTCACGATCCAATTCAGAATAACGGTACCGCGGCCTGATCTCTGAGACGGGTAGCCCTCACACTAGGCTCTCCATTCGTGACGGGCAACACAACTAGAGAACACCGGTCGGCTCGGGAATGAAACGGTGGTTAAAGCGGATAATCTCTAGGCACCGCATCAAAGGAACACACAGCATCCATGTTGGTTAGCCAGTCGGTAGCATAGCGAGCAGCGTACGATAAGCCTGGTTTGGATAAACCAGCTAGCCCTTAGCTCGCTAACTAATCCAAGCGGACTGACGTTTGTCTGTTTGTGCATTTCTTACCGTTTTATCCCGGGAACTGTGGCCTGTCGTTTCCGGAAGGACGTGTGGTTCGATGTTTATACTGTTCCCACCCAGAGCGCCTGTAGTGAGCTAGCGGCTGTAGTGAGCTGACGGCTGTAGTGAGCTGACGGCTGTGAGCTAGCGGCTGTGCCGGGAGAGAGCGAGCTGTCAGTCGGACTGTAGCGGCTATCGCGAGAAAAACCTCCTACCGTTACTTCTCTCGCGGCTCGCTCCCGGTGACATCACGCGCGCACGCGACATAAACAACAACCAATGAAGAAGAACACGGAAGTCAGTTGACGCTACGCTACCAGCAAGCGACGTGAAGAAGAAATAATTTCTGAACTCCGCAACTACAACCTCAGGTATTTGAACATGAAAGCAGCGTTCATGTTGACAGATTGTTTTTAGTTGTAACGTTTGGTTATTCTCAGCGACTCTGTTGTCTGCCCTTCGTCGTTTGTCAGTTTAGCCAAGTCATGTGCTAACGTTAGCTTGTCAACCAGCATGACACAGCCAAACTCGGTAGAGTCGGCTAACGTTAGCTGGTTAACAGATAACTAACGTTAAGTTTGTTAGCTTAGCTGAAGTATTTGTCATACCCATTGGGCGGCTATTAACTCTTGGACGTTTTAGCCGTGACAGCAACAACATTATTACGTTTGACTTGCGATGTCATGCTACAACACGTTAGCCAAAATACATTAAGAATAACAATCACCAATGGCTAGCCAGTGCAATTTGTAGTTCGCTAACGTCTGTTGGTTAGCCCGGAAGGACAAGTCTCTTTCCCCACCGATTTACGCACAGCTCTGCCGTTAATATATTAGGAATGTTTTAGGATACGTTAGTGGCTTTATTTTACTGTAATAAAAAATACACGTTGCGGCCTAACTTGTTTCGGCCCTACTAGCCAACATGTAATGTTGTGTCTTGTAAACCGGACCCTCCCTCTCATTTGCCCCCAGTCATCTTCGTGCCTGTCAACACAAGAGGCCTAAGGATGTCGTCAGGCGCTCTCTTCCCCAGCTTGGTGTCGGGTTCCCGGGGATCCTCCAGCAAGTACCTGGTGGAGTTCCGTGCCGGTAAGATGAGCATGAAGGGGAGCACGGTCACAGCGGACAAACGCAAAGGCACGGTGTACATCCAGCAGTCCGACGACTCCCTCATTCACTTCTGCTGGAAGGACAGGACCTCAGGCAACGTGGATGATGTGAGTAAATAACTTCAATTACTTTTACCAAATATGTCGCTGCTGTCTTGTGAAAACCTTATTTTGATCGGTTTGTGGCAGAGCACCCAGTCAAAGTTGGGAGAAAATCATTTGAGTTTTTTTCCCCTCCCTTGTGGATGTGTTATTTTGTGTGCTTGCTATTCCAGGACCTGATCATCTTCCCTGATGACTGTGAGTTTAAGAAGGTGAGCCAGTGCACCACCGGACGGGTCTATGTGCTGAAGTTCAAGGCTGGATCCAAGAGACTGTTCTTCTGGATGCAGGTGAGAGGAAGATGAGGGATTTGGAGAGAAAGAAATGGAGATCATATGTGTGTACGTAGGAAATCTGTATTCATTTCTGTGCTGTGCAGGCAGATATATGTTCATTGGAGGGAGGGAGATGGAGTGGAAAAATAAAGGAGGGAAGGCAATAATAAATAAGACAGATGAACGGAAGAAGGAAGGAATATTACATTTAAGATGACGGCTGTAAGCAACCCATTTGTCAGGCAGCCATACATATAATGTTTTCTCACCAATAGTTTTCTCCTTTTCTCTGTCCTCGTCTAGAAGGATATTTTTAGGTCGTTGCCTTCCCACGGACACAGCATGCTTTCTATAACTAACCCAGTGTCTGAAACTAATGTTTTGGCTCACCTGCCAAGAAGCATTTTTACTGGCCAAAATAATTCATACACATTTTTCATACAAATATTTCAGCCTAATTTCAAACTTGCTCACTAACTATACAGTGGATCTGGTTTTGTCCTGATTTTCATTTGATCTTTTTGGTGGCCTCATACATGCTATATGTTGCCACATGGGAATAACATTAAGTTTCAAATAACATTAGGCTAGCTAACCATCCAGGCAGTGGAAAAATAGAAGTTTAGATGCTACTGCTTTGTGTAGACAATTTTTACCAGCATTTGGCACTTTCAACTGAACTTATCCATTATCCCACCCACCAGGAGCCCAAGACGGACAAGGATGAGGAGTACTGTCGTAAGGTGAACGAGTACCTGAACAACCCTCCCATTCCCGGGGCGCCAGGCAGCGGAGGCAGCGGCAGCCACGAGCTCTCTGCCTTGGGAGGAGAGGGGGGCCTGCAGAGCCTGCTGGGAAATATGAGCCACAACCAGCTGATGCAGCTGATCGGACCAACAGGGCTGGGTGGACTGGGTGAGCAGTTTAATTATACTGTCTGTTTCTTCTGACATGTAAAAGTCCTGACACCCACCACAGTATTGACTCTTGGGTTGCTGTAGAGAATGGGGCTTTGTATTAAGGCAATAGGCGGGGCGTGCTGTGCTATCTTAGCCTTGTAACACGGCTGTAACCTTTTTGTCGGTACATGCAGTTTTGGGGATGGAAGTATTGCAGGGCTCGAAATTAACTTTTTCACTTGGTAGCACTGGTGCTCCCAACTTCAAAAGTTAGGAGCACCAGCCAAAAGTTAGGAGCACCAGCCAAAAATTGGTAGCACCATATGTCAAAAAAAATTTTACATAAAAAACAACATAACGGTACAGCTTACAAGTAACAAAAAACAGTGAAAGTAGCCTTCAAAACGCATGATAGGCCACAACTGGGGCTTTACGCAATATCCTGGCTCTCTGTCCCTCTTCCATCCATCTCTTCACTGAGACAGAGGTGTCCAACGTCTCCAGAGGAGGATCCTCTACACTGATTCAAATCAGGTCTTCAACCGTGTTGGGGTTTAATGCAGATCTGATGTCCGACTTGATGCGCTTCAGTGTGGAGAACCCCGTCTCACACTGCGCCGAGGACACAGGCAGGACCAACATGGTCCTTACTAGATGAAGGATGTTCTGAAGCTAAAAT
>OMOT01070367.1:0-10402 GCA_900312575.1 Acanthochaenus luetkenii | reverse complement strand
GTGTGTGTGTGTGTGTGTGTGTGTGTGTGTGTGTGTGTGAGAGAGAGAGAGAGAGAGAGAGAGAGAGAGAGAGAGAGAGAGAGAGAGTCCTTGAACTCACCCTCACCATAGGGTGGAGGGATACACAGGGGTTCAAACAAAGCCCAAGTCAAGTCTGCTTGTGTGTTTTGTCCATACATTGCACACTGACATTCACATTTTAGACATTTGGCTGACCCTCTTAACCAGAGTGACTTGTGATACTTTCCAATCCAATCCAGACTTTCTTTTTGCACATTTTCATCCATACCTTCCTACTTAATATTTCTGAGTGTCGGAATTGCCAGTGTATGTTTTATTCTTATTTATATCTTGTTTTTCTTTGATGTATGCAATGGCCCAGTTACCCAACAGGGATCACCCAAGTTTCATCTCAAAACTAAACGAGTGCAACAGTAGAATGAGCTTCAATTCCTAGATCACCAAAAATGACAAGCAACCAAAGTTAAGTCGTGCAATGGTGAGGTACCCCTGTGACCCCAGAGCAATCATGCAAGAGAGAAGACTGAGAATAAGACCTATGGAGGGAGATCAACGTTTTGTTTGTTAACATGAGCACGCAAAGCGGTGTGCATAACGCTGTGTGCATGGTGTCCATATGCTGTGGTTGTGGTTCTCCCACGCTACAGTGTGGGCAGCGGCAGATATCTGAAGCAAGAAGAGCAAGACTGTCCGTGTGAATGTGGAGCCCCACTAACCCCAGCTCCCCGAGGGGTTCACCCTCGGCTAGAGTTGCAGCAGGCAGCAACGCGCTGCACACACTACTGCGGCTCGCTCTGTAGTTCACGTGTTCAGCCAGTCCATGACTCACCTGGTGACAGTAGTGCCCAGTTCACCTCAAGGTGCTGTGTATTACTTCAAGAACACTGATGTGTTCGTGTCACATTGACGCAAAATAAATGTGTGGCGCCTGACTCTTGCTGGGGCTAATGTGATGCCGTTGTTCAGGCCTGCCCGTGGACGTGGAATCGGACACGCGTGTTTTTCAGCTCAAGTTGTGCCATCTTCCGACCCATTTGGCTTTTTGTTAAATCAGTATTGGCTCCGTTCTGTTTAGGCTGAGAAAAACTCACATGGGAACAATCACATTCACATCATTGATGCTGTGGTTTAGCTGGCAGCCTCTTGGTTTGATGTCACAAGCTTATCTGCAGTGCTGCATGCATAACAACATTTGCCAATTTATTTTTGGGAGTAAGATCAGGAACATGACTAGGTCATGACCTGGTGGTGTGCTGAGGAAGTCAGAACAACCTGCCAGTACTGTACTGTACTGTCAGGTGCTTGACAAGTCCACACTACCATCTGGTGGTTACAAGTTTACTTACGTATAGCGGGCATGATAACATATTTTTTTCATTTTTATTTTAAATACAGCCAAGAAGTAAGAAAGATATCTTGCACTCTTTACATTTTATTTAATTTTGTTTTACAAAAACAGGTATGAGAGAATGCATAGACTGAGCCACACTTACAGTAGGCTCATCAATGACAACATTGAAAAAAGGGGTCAGGGAAATGCAAGAATTTAAAACAAAAAAAGTAAAATAAAAACACTGTGGCTATTCAACTGAATATAGTCTCATACACAGAAATACACATAGAAAACAAGACAAGGATGACATATGGTTGCCATGTAAGCAAGCACGCAAATACATAAACACACATATACACACACAGTCATTGACACACAATGCAAACATCTGGGGACAAAAGAATAACCATGTAAGGCAGTGAATAATGCATCCTCTGACAAACAACACATACTGATACAAGTGAAAGAGATGCATAACTGTAGACGCAGCCAAAGCTGGCTAGGTGCAAACAACTCAACACACTATTTGCACGGACTGTTTATCAGACCTGCATCAAAGCCCATGGGAGTGTAGCCAGCACCACGATCCAGGACAATACAGGAATGTCCAATCACTACTAGCAGCAACAAGATCACCCATGGACTCATGGCTCAAGCACTACAACATCAATCTATAATCATCAATACGTCTCTGATAATGACTCTAAAATGAGGCTATAACACAGCCTTCACTTGAGCGTTCACAGTGAGAATGACTTCACTGGACTTCTCAATAGTAATCCGAGTCAAGCTGTTTCTACAGTCTCAAGTAAGATGGCACTGAGAAAGTAAGCATAGTTGAGCTGCGTACGCCAGGACACACCCTTCACTTCCAAAGGAGATGGGAATGCTTTACGCTGCATTTCAGCACTCCGACATAATTAGCAGTGAATATTTAGATAAGCTGTCAACATTAAAATGCACCGTAGGACAGTGACGGCTTGGGCTATTAATTTGTGTTAGCATTTCTATCAAAGTCATACCCTTTTAAGGTTGTGGCTCGTGATTAAAATGCATACAATTATGCCAACACAGGCTGGAAAGGCTCCTAGTAATCTCCGACAACAAAACACTGGTTTGAAGACAACATAAAAACAAAAAAAACACTAAAGGAGGAAGAAGCAGAGCGCAAGCATCTTTCCAAGGCGGACATCTGAGAACAAACAAGTCTAACTTGTTTTGAAATGCATTCATTCTGTTTTCTCAACTAAAAACAAACTAACTAAATTATAAGCAAACATCCTCTATTGAATGAGGGGAAGGAAATGGCAAAATAGGATTCATCTTTTCTGGTCTGCATTTCATGCATGTGCGCTTACAAAGAGCGGATTCCTAGCCAGTTCCCTCACACACTGGCTAAATTGTACAAGAAGCTTCCAGAGTAAACTCAGAGGCTTGTCCTCGCCTGGAATCTACAACTGAGCACATTAAATGAGATTATAGGAGAATTTTAGTGAGTAATGGAAAAGTGCATAAAGAACAACACTGTCTGAGATAAGGGGAAACAACTAATGGAGGTTACAAGAGCCCCCCCCCCCAAAAAAAAACTCATTAAAAATGTTGCCATTTGCCATTAATGAGCAGACAAATACAACAGTCACATTATATTGTGTAGACACACTTAATATAGCTATCAATATTACCATCTATTAAAATGTGTTAATTTTTGTATTATTATTCACATTGGTCAGTGTTTCACTTCCTTGTCTTTAGTAATGTTATTTATGTTTGTTTACATTCCAGTAGTTAGAACAGTGGATCACGTTCAGGTTTAGGCCAGGTGTCAGACCTGTTTCAGAGGTCATTTCTTGATGTTGCCTTATTGCTGGATATTCCACTTACAATAAGAAAGCAGATATTCATAAAGACTGCCTCATATAGAAGGGTTTCATGTATGTATTTAGTGTCAAGGAATTGTAAATGCCCACCTTGTCAGGATATCATATGTCTGCCAAAATCCCATAGGGGTGTGTGTGTTCACAATATGTAAAAGGATCACTAATGGTCCCTCATGTGTCTGAAATCACCCAATACCAGTGTACAACTGTATATTTCTACACCCTTTGTGGTATACTGTGACAAATCAACCAAAACTCCCCCTTCCTCCTACAGCCATTGTGCATCTCTATACAGTTTACATTTCCACACAAGGCACATCTTACCATCTACCTCCCTCCACCCTTTTAAGGGTAAATTATACTTCTGCGCTGGTTACGCCGTAGGTCTTTCAGGTGACGGCGTAGCCCATAGCTGCTGCAATAACTTGCGAGCACCTCTCCCAAAATTTAACTGCGCGTAGGGCGGCGAAAGACCGTAAGAGCTGTGATTGGCCTACTTCGTATTTCCTCCTACCTGTATCCGGTTGTCTGCCGATAGTGAAGACAACATGGAGCAGGTGGAAGAGAGACTAGCTGAGCAGGTTTGCAAATATATTATTTTGTAAAAACTCAGAATTATGAAGACTACCAGATATCTCTGAATTTGCAGCGAGAAATATCCCAGAACATGAGTTTAAGAGAATGTAAACACTACGACTTCTGTTATTACTTCCACGTTAACAAAGCACGACACTGCCATCTAGTGTTAATCTACCACAGAATCACCAATGCAGAACTGTAAATTGTATGTACTGCGTAGCTTCGACGCAGAAGTATAATTTACCCTTTAGCCTCTATTCATCCACACTCAACAAGCCTAGAGCACAGATTGCTCCTTGTTTACACAAACCTCTGAATCCATGTCAGATATTTTTGCTTATGGTACAAATGATTCTGGACAACTTCACAGTTTGGGTCTCTAATGGTACTGTGAGGAATGCAGGGAATGCTGCGTAATATTTAAATAAAAAAAGACAAGAAAAACAGACTTGTTGGAAAGGTTCTTATATCCACTAGGTAGTAAGGAGTAGGATTACTTCTCTTTCATTATTAGTATTGTAAGAGGCTTTTAATATAACTAAGGTGCTCTCTTTGATGCTCTGTGAATCAATGTGTTTGCACAAGCAACTTTCTATGAGAAACCAAGACAGAATGGGAGGGAGTAACATTTTTCTTCACCGTTGCTAAAACCACATCCCCAAATCAACGTGGAGATCCTACCGATCCTCCTTCTGCCGTGTCCCTCGGGGAACAAAACGAAACCTCCACCTTATTTAAAACAACCACTCAAAACACAAAGACAAAGGTGAGGGCGCCGTCTCTGTCCTCTTCTGGTGAGGGGGATCTGTTGTGCTGGCTGGCGTTCAGTCTCTCGCTCTTTCTCCGAGTAGGGGCAGGGTTACATATACTCTCTAAAAGGGGGATGGGGTTTAACCGTTCAGGAGGTAGACTACCAGCTCGTAGGTGCACATCATGATGGCGGTGTTGGGGATCTGCCGTACCAAGTGGGTGGTGAGGCCCCGGTACAGCGCACGGTATCCCTCCTCTTTGGGCACTGTTGTTAGAGTCTGGAAGAAGGAGCGATACTTGGTGCCCTCCTCACGTAGCCTGGTGCGAATCACTTCTGCAGGAACAAGATATGGATGGGTTAAAGGACAAATCACCCTCTGATACTCTTCCACTGTTAAATATCATCAATCTGTAATGTTCAATGCATTTCAGGAGATATTTGGTGATGAAGTGTTGTAATTTACTTTCTTGGTGTACCCAATTTCTCTGAACCGGCCTCATCTAGTTAGTGACTTCCTACATTTCCCAGAATGCCCGTTGACAACCCAGAGAGAACGGGTGTGAACTTATCACATTCAGCTGTGGGTTCTAAGTGTAGGTAGAGAGCAATAACAATAGCGTGCAACGATAGTTTTTCCTGTTGAGAAAAAGCGAGTCTCGCCCCTTACTCAAAAGGCAACACGTCTTGTGGCTGCATTGCATTCTGGTCAATTGAGGCCACTGAAGAAATTGCCATCCCTTCCTCCTCTATAATGGCGGCTCTAGAAAGAAGCCCTTGTTCTTTGTTCTGAGGGACTGATACCAAAACCTGATGTTTACCGTTGATGTTTGACGATAGCTGAAACATTGTCTGACATCAAATATCTCAAATTCATTAATCAAACTGCAAAGGATCTGACAGGAGGATCTGACCCAGACATACATCTACCCAATAAATCACAAGTCTGATGATTGTTCTTCACAAATATGAACAAGGTGAAACGGTCAACTGTAAGCAGGAAGGGTTTCTGTACTCAAAGTATTTAGAGATGAGACTGTCTGCAAGAGCTTTTCAAATATGAAACTCCTTGTATTAACAGCTTGAACTGAAATTTTGGCCATGCCATTTCTTTACTAAGAAGTAAATTGTAATTTTTACAACCTAACACCATAAAAATTAGAATAATAATAACAAATACAAAAAACTCAGTTGCTGCCTTCCCCTGCTTCTAGAACCCTTTGCTCTCACCATGAGGATAAGCGATGGATGTGGCACAGGTCTTGGAGGTGGCAGCGGCAAGCATCATCCCCACAAAGTCTGACGCATCTTTGGACGCCTCCTCTTCCTCATCCATATTCTGTGCAGCCTTGGCCTCCAAGAGGCGCCGTTTGATGCTTTCATAGATCACAAAGTGAATCACAGTCTCTGAGATACCGGCGTAGGATGCCGACATACCCCTGTAGAAGCCCCGCAGGCCATCTGCCCGGTACACCCGCCGCACACACTCAAACGCACTCATCCGTCGCTCCCCTCGATTCCTGAGAAAAGACAGGGGAAAGATGGATTTAGGAAAGTGACAAGGAAAAAGGACAAACCAACTTCCTGGCAATTTAAAAATGTCCATGTGGTTGGGACCTACAAAGCATTCCACAATAAGACAGAAGGTCAGATGCTGATATTTGTATACAGCTTAGGAAAGGTCCATGGTCAAAGCAAAAAATGATATTTATATTTATATAATTATTTGACCCTCTGGCTGGGGAAAGGCAGTTTACAAAGCTCACACCCTAGTAAGCTTGTCATGTTTACCTGGCATCCAGCTGCAGACGAGTCTTTATGAGCCATATTGGGTTGGTGGCGGTGATAGCTGTGAACCCTGTGGAGAAAGAAACAGGATCTCACACACCTGTTCAATTAAAAGGTGAAAACCCAGAAATACTATGGTCATCTGAAGTATCAAGCTGCCAGTGGCACAACAAAGAATGTCCACAAACAAATGCTCTAGGCAAGATGTGAATGTTCTTTAACCTGCATTCATGTTGATGATGGAACACAAGTTGGAATATTTTGAAGCTTACATGTGGTGTGAAGTCACAAAGGCAGCTTAGAGAAAGACAGAGAGAGAGCACTAGCCCCACTATAAACTAGGTTACGTGTAAGCTAGAAGGGGAGAGCCTGAATGTTTGTCAGTTTGTGCAAACGACAGTAAAATCTGTGCATTTCATCCAATTACCCAGTACTGGACAGAAATGTTGAGAGACAAACAGGAGGGAGAGATACAAAAAAAGAAGCACAGATCTGTGACGAGTACTCACACAGACTCACAGATGCATCTAGAGACCCCTGGTGGTGCGGGCGTCTCATGCCCTTGCGAGAGGAGAACTAAGGTAGAGTAAAAGCCTAAAACAGACACAGGCTTGTGTGTAGCACACTGACCGGCATGCGACCGTTTCACTTCCCATTCCCCCACCATCCATAGGTTTGAATACACCTGATTCAACTTTGTGAAATTATCATTCCCCACTAAAACAGCAGAAGGGACATGGGAAGAATAAAAGCTGAGAACTTGTTATTCAGAAATCTACTGCCAAAAGTGACAATGAGGAAGTAAAAACACATACAAGTATTAAGGCTTTATCTCCTCTGTAACCATGCCGGCATAGGTTTGCAAGTATGTGTGAATGCAAACTCTAATAATATCTACGCCAGCCTGTCTTAGCTTGGGGGTCATCTTCACACTGACTTTACATCCATTGTTAGCCATGGCAGAAGCCAGATCTATCCTCTGCTGTCTGTATGACATATCTATGCATCTTTGGTGAGCAGATATGTTTCTTGCGGGCCTGTCAACACCTCATCACTCTTAGAATAGGGTCTATTCAGTTCTGCTCAGTCAGGTGTCACATTGCTGCAGAATATGTGGATGGCCCCTTGAGGGCGATGTGGAGTGTGCCGACAAACGCCGACCTTGACTGGGCTGCTGGAAGGTTTGAGTCATGGTGGGCTCAAAGTGGTGTCAAAATGAACCCATAAGACTCAGTCTCTGTCTCTGTCCACCACCCACACACACACACCCCCTTGGAGGCTTCGGTTGCCTGACTGACCTACATTGTAACAGTTCTGCATTCTGCAGGATCAGAGTGACAAAATCTAAAAGGTGATGGGTGGATGAGACAGGATAAGCTAGTTTTTGAGTACACAGGGTACATGGGAGTGTGTGGGGTTGTGTACTTAAGATTTTAAAACAATGAAGCATTTGAAAAGACACGCTTTGTGTCAAACACAACACAAACTAGCTCTACCATTGCTTGCTTTCTAGAAAGGCATGCATTTGACTGCAGCCTCACATAATGACAGAAGCCTGATCCTGTAATGGCTGGGCGAGGTAGAGCCAATGGAAACTGGCACAATTAGATCAGATTTTCAAACAAAATTGGGAAGATCTAAAATGAGCTAACACCATTATTCATCTTAACTTAACAGCTCTGAACCAGACCAGGTCCATTCTGCTGACATTTCTGACTAACATGCTGGAAATGGGTCACTAGGTTACAGCACTAATTCATTCCATGTTAAAAAAACACATGTAGAGTTGGCGGTCAATCTGTTATAATAGTTACCTGCCATTCCAGCCGAGACCATGTGTACCTGCGTGGAGTCGGGCTCCAATACGCCGTTCAGTCTCTCTTTGGCACTGGAGTACGCAGCAAAATAAATTGCTCTGTAGGAGGTGAAATGATAAGTAAATGTTACATACAAGGCACAAACAAAATAGTTACATATGCCATGTTTGTTATTTGGTGCATAGGTAATTAGTCTCAGTCTTGTAGTGTAAAAAACTGTGCGCCTCCAGCAGCAATGTAGCTCATTAATTACACAACATTAACAAACAAAACTGTCCCCGTGTCAGGTTCAGCCTAATGAGCTTTAGAAATCCATTAAGCATAAAAAGACAAAAAACAATGTTTGTTTGTGTTGGAGTAGCAGGCCTAATTGGACTAAGAGGCCATTCGGTATAGTTAAGTATAAAAGCATACAGTTGTGGTCAACAGTTTACATACACTTGTAAAGAACATGTATGTCATGGTCTTGAGTTTCCAATGATTTCTACAACTCTTATTTGTCTGTGATGGAATGATTGGAACATAAACGTCTTTGTTAAAACATTCATGCATTTTGGTTCTTTTATACAGAAATATGACAGAATCTGCTGGGTCAAAAATATACATACAGTAACTTGAATGATCAATGTTGGTGATGTAGAAAGTTGTGGTAATCAAATTTTCTTTGCGGCCTCTTAACCTCCTGCGAGTGATTATGAGTTGACTACAGTGGTGTCTTCTCAGCCATTTAAATAGGGCTTGTTTGATACTTTCATTAGACTCAGACACAAATGCTATGATGGGAAAGTCTAAGGAGCTCAGCTCGGACCTGAACAAGTCAGGAAAGTCACTTGGAGACATTTCAAACCAACTACAGGTCCCAAGATCAACTGTGCAAACAATTGTTTGTAAGTATAAAGTGAATGGCATAGTTGTGTCACCTGCTGGAGGGAAAATTGGACAGGATGGTCAAGAGTCAATCTAGAACCACCAAAAAGCAGATCTGCAATGAATTAGAAGCTGATGGAACAGTCAGTGACCACAGTCAAGCGTGTTTTACATCACCATGGGCTGAGAGGTTGCCGTAGGGGTGGGCGATATGACGATATTACATTGTGAACGATTAAAATGTCTCCACGATCTGCCTTTCCAGAGAGATCGGGAGTATCGGGCTAAAGTGAAAGTGAAACTGCACATTCTATCAGTTGTACTGGCTCATATAAGTTGAGTTGGTCCCGAAAAATGTACCGTCGGTGATATGAAACTGGTTTTGGTTTTCCAAAACTGACACAGCGCAAAACACCACTATTTGCAACGTTTGCAAAGAACATGTTCGCACATCGGATGGACGCGGAAAGACAAACAATCAGGGGATCTCATGCGAGTGCCTAATGCACAACCACAGAGTTGGGCTAGTGGTACTAAGCCAATGGTCTCAGTTATTCTTCGTCTTTTAGGTTTTGTTTCCTTGAAGGGAAATATTAAAATAGGGGTATTCATTTAATTGCATTGTTCATTAACTTGCAAAATAGTCCAACATGAAACCAACATGAAAAACAATCGTGATCACGCCGTGGATCGTGATCATACCTGAAAAAAAAGTTTCTATATTTTTGCCATAACGCCCACCCCTAGCAGGGCTCGAAATTGCGACCAAAATTTAGTCCGTGCGACCTCGATATATAATTGGTCGCACCGGTGCGAGTGTACATAATTGTTCTGGTGCGACCGTTTTCCCCCGTTTTTTTCTTCTGCACTTGAACGTACCTTTCTCTGTTCATTCGGTCTGGTGCGACCGTTTCTTCCCCGTTTTTTTCTTCTGCACTTGAACGTCCCTCTCTGTTCATTCGCTAGTATGCCTGGTGACAGGGACCATTCTAACCAATCAAACGTGAGTTTGATGTTCTTACCTTTAATGCTGACTCTATAGATTGGTTGAGATTGGCCTTCAATCACTCCCTTTCGCGGCTAGTTTAGCTAGCGTATCGAAAGCTAGCAAGATTAAGCGAACAATTACGGCATGTTTTAGTACCGTAAGTAGGTAACAGATTTCAGAGAGCGGCTGAAGGACTTTGAATTTCTTCGATATGAGAGCGGCGCAATTAACGTAACTACATTGTGACGCCTGATGTGACGGAGATGACGGGTAACGTTAGCTGCGTTTGTAACGGAGTCGACACAGTTTAACCGTGAGAGCTGAACTAACGTAACGTTAAGTCGGAGACGGAACACAAGAAACCCTGTGACGAGGTGACGAAGA
>OMOT01070354.1:0-10736 GCA_900312575.1 Acanthochaenus luetkenii | reverse complement strand
TACATTACAGCATTTAGGAGACGCTTTTATCCAAAGCGACTTACATGTCATACCGTTGGCGGAGGCAGCCATGCAAGGTACCAACCTGCTCAACGGGAGCAATTTGGGGTTCGGTGTCTTGCTCAGGGACACTACGACAGATTATTTCCCGGGAGGAGCTGGACTTGAACTGCCAACCTTGCAGTTGCGGGGCGGGAACTCTACCTCCTGAGCTACTGCCGCCCATCACACCATGCACCACACTACACACAACACATATATTTGCATGTCTTTTTTTGGACTGTGGGAGGAAACCGGAGCACCCGGAGGAAACCCACGCAAACACGGGGAGAACATGCAAACTCCACACAGAAAGGGCCAGGCGAGATTTTAACCCAGGACCTTCTTGCTGTGAGGCGACAGTGCTAACCACTGCGCCACCGTGCCGCCCAGCTGTAGTAATGTAATATTACTAGTGGGATAGTTTGAAACATGAAATGATAGGAAGCTGGATATATATGAATGTAGTTTGGCACTGTGAGCTCTATATGTAAATATGTTGTATCCTGAGCTCAAGGGAGAGACATTCCAATTTTTGGTAGAGCAGGCAGTGATGGGTTCTAAACCCTTCGCCAGTGATGAATTTTAAGTCACAATGATAAATGGGGTTTAAGTGGCTGAAGCGTGCATGTATAGGGTGTTGCCATAGCCAATAATTGGTACGATTTTTGTCTGTATAATCCTTTTTCTATTCTCCAGGGTGAAACCAGATTTATTTCTAAATAGAAATCCAATTTTAGGTTTAATTTTAATTCTTAAATATGTAATATGGTGGAGGACGACAGGTTACAGTCCAGCCAGATGCCTAAATACTTATATACTTAATACTTCCTAAACGCATTCTATTTCAGTGTTGTTTAGAGTGGCGAGGTGCGCCCCAAAGAATCAGGGCTCTTGATGGAGAAGATCATGAATTGCGTTTTACTGGCATTTAGAACTAGTTATTGAACAAACAAACACACAGACAGCAAGAGAGAGACAAACAGGAACATACTGGAAACACAGGGAAGAGGGAACACAAGAGACACAAGGGAATAAGCATGAGCACGGCCATGGCCGTGACAAATAAGAGTAGAAGCTATTCCGTTGATGTAAATGGTGAAAAGAAGGGGACCAAAAATAGATCCCTGAGGAACTCCTTTCTTTAGAGTCAGAAATGGCGATTTAAACTCATTTGATAATACGGCTTGCGTTCTATTTGATAGATAATCCTGAAACCAATTGCAAGCGTTTGAATTTCAGCCTATGTTGGACAATCTGTTTAGTAAAATAGAGTGATCAACTGTATCAAAAGCTTTAGAAAGGTCAATGAACAGTGCTGTGCATTTCTGTTTATCAATGGCTGAGATAATGTCATTTACTACTAGTGTGGTGGCTGATAAAGTGCCATGGTCTGGTCTGAAGCCGGACTGATTAGAATTCAAGCTAGAGTTCATGGTTAGAAAGGTGCGGAGTTGGGTATTAACTTAAGTGTTCCAGTATCTTGGCTTAGCAACATAATTTGGAGATAGTGACTTAGACGATCTACAGAAAATGGTAACTAAACTGACATGGCTACAGCCAATATTCACACTGCTAATAATGATTGATAGTGATCAAACATTTTTACCTGTCCATTTAAAATGGTGCTGCATCAGTTCTGTTGCCCTGTCGCTCCTTGAGGTATTTCCATTGAGTAAAATCAGTGCTGATATTCATTCTTGTTTTATTGTGCCTTTTATTTGCACCATCACTCTTCTACAGGGTGTCTCATGTAGCGCTGATGGGCAGATTTTATCTTCTTCCGTGCAAACACATTTTTCATGAAAATGTATGCTGATATTTATGTCACTTGTGAAATTGGTCTTATATTTCACTCTTAACTGGCATTAAAGCAGTCTTGAAAAGTCTTAAATGTAACTAAACTTGCAGACACCCTGTTATACCTTTACCGTTGTCCATGGCAGGGTAGCCCAGAGGTAGAGACGTGGGCTTATAGCTGGAGGGTTGCCAGTTTGCTCTGTGCATGTGTGTGACGAAGTAAAAGTTAAATTAACTTGTGTCTTGTATTGATGTAGGTATAAATACATAATTCAGGTGTGTGTGCAGCATGTGTTCTTGTCTATAGTGTGTGTGTGTGTGTGTGTGTGTGTCATACTCATGTCCTTGAGGGGACAGAAATGTCCTTATAAAGGAGAGAAGTTGGCCAATCTTATTATCTTGACTTTCAGTTAGTTCGTTTCAGTTGATTTTTCTTCACCACTTGACACACAAACATAGAGTCCTCACGTATTTTCGACTAATATGAATAATTAATATTGAAATAAACAAAGATAGCCTGCGCTCTGTTTCTTATTTTATTTTTTCTTTATTTTTTAGCACAGATGTTTCGGCTGTCAAGCCTCAGCGTGCAAATTAAAGTCACAAACACAGTTGTTTTTATAATGATGTCAGCATTTGTCATTAGCATAATTGATTGTCACAATGTCAATGCTTTATTATTCATTTAAACCGTGAGAGACTGTACCTAGGGTATATTTCCAGTAAGCCTCACTCTGTAGAAAATTATTTTCTAGATCCCTTTCTCTATGGCTTAGCATTTTTATACATTTTAAACTTGCCCTCTTTTTGAAAATGCCTTGCTACAGGGGATGTGACATCATTTTGCCTAATGGCACTCTTATATTGGACCAGTCTTATTTTAAGTGTATATATACCCCATTCCGCATAAACATTTCAAATAATAAATTACGTGTGTGGTGGTACAGGTAATTATATTTGTATATTATTATTAATTATATTTCTACATATATTTCTGTACAGTTTAAACAATTCAGTCAAAACAGTAAATGGCTCAGTTCTGGGAGTGGGGACAAATGTTAACCCCTTACTCAATACTTCAGTCTCTACATTTGTGGCTACTAGATAAACTCACCACTACGTGTTTTTGTTCTTCTGAGATGGTCCCTTTGGTCCGCCGCCTGAGGTGCCTGCCTCTTTTACCTCTTTCTTGACGTCTTTATCTAATTTCTTAGGTTTCGTAGGTGCCTGGGTGTACATCTTGCACCCTCTGCCGCGCTTCCCTCATTGATCGGAAAAAGCCTCTGTGGAGATTGATGAACTGCTGTTGTAGCTGGACCTCGAAGTTGGAATCGTGACTCCCCTTCTTGATTGATGCTTCTAGTTCCTTTAACACTTTCCTCCTTAACCAAGGATAGATTTTTCCTGTCTGGTAGTTTAGGGTGTCTCTTGACTTTCATCTTGTAAGTGAGGAGTTCTTCTTTCATGTTGTCATTGATCTCAGTTAATTTCAATTGATTGCTCGTCGTCCTCAATTTTTCTTCTCTTGGAATCCCATTTCGAAAATGATTTTCTTTATTATTAGAAGAGTTAAATCCAGTGAGCCCTTGTTCATAATTTTGTTCCACCTCTTGCAAAACTCCAGATCTTCACGGCCTAATGTCAGCTCTTTCTGTATTCATAATCCTCTGGGGATCCGTTGACTCCGATAGTATTCAGAGATTTATCTCATGCAACTCAAAGCGTATTAAGGTTTTCTTCAGTTTCAGCAAATCTTGAGTCTTATCATAAATGATAAATAGACTGTCACCCATTTCTAGCACTGGGTTAGTATCAGGGAATAAAATCATTTCAGTCTGCTGCGGTGTACGTACATGTCTCTCACATCAGTGAGTCTTCTTCAAATGACATTGTGAAAAAACTTCTGTATCAGAAAAATGCAGAGTAGGAGATTATAATTATTGAAACAAACCGACCTCACGCAAATAATATTTTTGTTTATTTTCAGTGCGACGGCTAATAAAGATAACCTTGATATATACAAAGATAGCCCACACTCCATTTCTTCTTATTTTATTTTTTCTTTATTTTATGGCACGGACGTTTCAGCTGTCAAGCCTTCTACAGCGTGAAAGTTAATATAGAAATGTGTTTCCAATCAAGGCTAATCATTATATCGGTCTAAGGCTGTGTCTCAGTCTGCTAGCCAGTTAATAACAACCTAAAACTCCAAATGTCAAGGACTCCCTTTCAATCATCCATCCATCCATCAATCCATCCATCCATCGTCTATACCCACGTACTCCTATTCAGGGTCACGGGGGGCTGGAGCCTATCCCAACATGCATCGGGCGGAAGGCAGGGAAGCACCCTGGACAGATCGCCAGTCCATCACAGGGATAACACATAGACAGACAAACACACTCGCACTCACACCTACGGGCAATTTAGAGCCTCCAATTCACCTAACCTGCATGTCTTTGGACTGTGGGGGGAAACCGGAGCACCCGGAGGAAACCCACGCGAACACGGGGAGAACATGCAAACTCCACACAGAAAGGGCCAAGCGAGATTTGAACCCACAACCTTCTTGCTGTGAGGCGACAGTGCTAACCACTGAGCCACTGTGCCGCCCTTTAAGTCTTAATAGTTGCAGGGCTGCTGTTGTTGTGTCCCCTGGGTGTCTTTGGTAGCCATACTGTGTTTAGAACCAAATGAGCTGGGTTCTGTGGAAACTGACCTCTGACCCGGTTAAGAGATTTTTTATTCGGTTGAAATGAATCGTTGTTTATTTAAATTTGCTTCACAGTTGGATGGAAACAGCTAACATGAAGTCTTGATGAGTACAGAACTACAAACCTAAGTGTGTGTGTGTGTGTGTATTTCCTTCCAGCAGGTATGTACATGGGCCAATTACAGATGCAGTTTGCCCCCCAGGCCTTTGTCCCAGGAATTGGCGGAGCCATCCCACCCACCACCATAATGGGCGGAGGGACCATGATACCCAGGATGGCCTTGCCCAATGGCAGCTACCTGGGCATGCAGCATGGCATGATGCCAGCCGGCCAAGGACAGAACATGTACACCATGCAGCCGCAACAGCAGCAAGGACAGTGGAATATGAATCAGGTAACACACAGACACACACATCAACAGAGCAGACACAGTGTAAAATATGAGTATAACATCATTTTAAACATTCACATTTAGCTCATTGTAGCTCCAGGGATTTCCTTGTTCCATGTTTTTTTGGTAACCTAATGGAAAATGTAAAAATATCCCATACATGTCTCTTTCTTTTATATTACCTGTGAAAGAGTTCCATTAGTGTCTTTTCTTTGCCTTTGTTTCTTTTAAATGGATCCTGATGGCATTCTTTTTGCTTGTAAAGGTTGCTCCTTACAGTCTTGTACTCCTCAATTATGTACAAAGCCCACGCAATAATGAGCGTAACACTTTCTAAAAGCCCCAGAAAAGCCTCTTTAATCAAGTATTCAATCTTTTTATATATATATATATAACCATATATATATATAACCGTGGTTATTGTACAATAATGTTATTGTTGTAGTTTTTTCTTAATTTCTGACAAGTCACTTCTTGTCCCATTTGTCCCTAATTCTAGCCCAGTGCCCTGAAATAATTAGCAGATACATGTGTGCTTTTTTTGATGATGGGGGAGTGGTGGCAAAGTAATTTAAAAACGAATAATCAGCTAGATGAGATTAGATTAGATTCACTTTATTGTCGTTACACAGTACAAGCACAATGCAACTAAATTAGGTGTGTCTAACCAGAGTGCAAAAGAGCAATTATATGCATATATACAAATAATAATACACAGTACAAGATATGATACATAAGTAGGTGAAGTCCCCAGAACATACCAGTTCGAACACACTAGGCCTTTTCAATACACTTAATAGGAAGCTCTCTTTTAAACAGTGGGCACACAAGGAGGGATTTAATCCATTGTTATTCCTAACTGTGTTCAGCTCCTCAGCTTTATAGCCAATGGTAAAGCTTTTGACTGTAGACACTAGGGTTAGACCGATATATGGAGCCGATATTGGCCTTTTATTAAGAATAGGATCTGATCCAGTCAGTGTCTCTAATATGATGGATATGATTGAGTTTGTTTGATTACATATTTATTGTAGAATTTATCAATACTACACTGGTTGTCTATGGGAAGACCTTAACATTTTGATCAGATTCCACAGAAGTATGCATTAATATGTTGTATAAGTATTATCCTAGCTTACAATGGAGAGCTTTAGTGTCCCATTATCTAAAAGCTGTTTCTGAGGCTTTTCCATCATGCCAAGAATAAAATTCTGAAGGGAACACTGAATACTTATATAATGTGGATGACTGACTGAGTTACGAGCTACTTTACCAGAAAAATCCACCCAGCCAAACATGGACAACGGACATCACGTTGAGATATTTCAAGTGCAGCTACAATGGAGTTTGACAGCGATCTAAAACAACAACGGTAAACGTCAGGTTTTGGTGTCAGTCCCTCACAATCAAAGAGCAAGGGAGAAATCCATCGTAGAAGAGGCAGAGATACCAATTTCTCTAGCAGTAGCCACAATAGACCAGAATGCAATGTAGCTACAAGACAGGTTGAATTTTGAGTAAGGGCCACAATCATAGACATGCACCAAAGTTCACCAATTAGTTGCAGTGGCGTGGGGTAGGGGAAAATTGGAAGGAAGCCAAGTTAAAGACATCCTCTATAGGGCATAACGGGACATGTAACTGGTAATTATCATTTTACACGCAAAGTGAACAGATTTGAAGTAGTAGTGTAATAAAACCACAACATTTATTCACATCAAGAAGAAGCAATGCACGTATCAAACATACGTGACTTACACACCTGTCTATACATATTTTTGACACAACCTAATTAAGTGCAGCGGCGCTGTTTCTCATGAGAAACGGGGAAGACAGCCGCAGCAACATGTCATGTAATGGTACAAATGCAGAACACAGAACGAGACAACGAAACAGTTTAGATGCTTTTATTAAAATCACAATGATAATTTGTGAAAATGGTGGAAGCATGGCTTCCCTTGGCATCGAGGAGAAAACGCCACTGATTAGTTGTCTAGCTCGCTATATTTACACTGTATATGCCCATACGCCCACCTTTGATTAAAAGATCACTCCTTTTTTCTTTTCTTTTTAAAGGCATTCTGATAAATGTAGTGTGGCAAGCCCCGTCTCTATTACGTGACTTGCCCGCCGGAGATGACTGACAGGAAGCAACAATTGTCCACACAGCAGGGATTCACGTTTCAAACCACAGCTTTATTTACCTTTCTCTCACAGGAATAGGTACAAGCAGGGTTACTCAGAGTCCAGCATCACATACAGGCATGAGCATAGTCCAGTGCATACGAACATAGTCCAGGAGAAACACACTTAACGTCCAGGAGAAACAGGGGTATAAACCGAGAGGGATTCATAGACCGCTCGGAATCCCCAGCTCTCCTGATCCTTCCCTGTCTCTCTGTCACGTTAGCTCACGGGCACACTTCTCTCCTCACGGTCACCTCAGCTTCAGACTGTTGCACCCACCACGTCACTCTTTATGCCTCTCTTTCCCCCCCTTTATATAGGGCCTGCTCTCGGCCCCAATTGGCCTTGTGCTTCACCCTTTTCACCTTCCCCACCTGAATCCTGTTTGGCTGAGTAGGGAGATGGCTGTCCCTGGGCTCTAGCGCCCCTAAAGGCACCTGCCCACACTTCTCTACTCCACCCAAACTCCCTCTGTCCGCCACAGTAGGAAACCACCAACTCAAGTAGAAGTAGATGAGGCAGGTTGAGAGAAAGTGGTTACAACAAAACAACACTACATCACAAAATAACTCCTGGAATACACTGAAAATCACAGACTGATTAGGATCAAACGGTGGCGTTTTCCTTTAACAAAGTTCCTCAGAATATTTCAAAAGACAGACTTCTTTGTTTGTGTTTGGGACCAGGGAAGCTACTCAAAGGCTAACAATTAAAAATAGTTGGGATGTTTGCATCTTGTGAATTTGAGGTCCACAAGCTAGAATTTGACAGAAGTTGGCTGTTGATTAGACATGTTTTTGCCCTCAGTTTCTTTTCGATTCATGTCATTCTACTTGCAAGGCCCTCTCATCGTTTCTCCAAATGCGGTAACTGCATCCATGCTGTTCCAGTCTGTTACTAAGATCGTGTTTCATATGAGATTCGTAGAATCCATTTTTTGTTGATCACACACTTATTTGTTCTGAATATAGATTCCTGTTTGAGCAAGAAATGTGATCTCGTAAATAATGTAAAATGCCCATACTTACATACCCATACCGCTAATTTGCATATATGTGGCAATATCCATAGTGGATCAATACTAGTAGAAATGAAACACACACACACAGCCGTCAACACATCTGTCTTAGAGATTAGAGCTTCCCCTTCATAAGACTATTCCACACCACCACACACACACAGGCACACTCATGCAACTCACTGCCTTTGAACAGTCGAGAGGAGATTGGTGAAGAGGTTTATCAGTGTGTGTGGGTAGTTGTGTGTATGTAATGGGTCCAGAGAGTGCAACTGTAATTTTTGCATGTGTGCATACTGTACATGCCTGTGCAGGAAAGCATTGTGATGGAATGGTGATTTGAAGAACAAGCGCTACATTACACATATGTGCTCTGGCATCACACACATACATACACTCACACATGCATAACCACACATGCGCATACACACATATATACAGGGCCGGCCCAAGGTTTTTGGGGGCCCTATGTTTCGGTCTGAAGCCACCCCCCGAGCCCCAGCCTCCAAGATATGGCACCAATAGACATATATTTATATTAATGAAAAAAGCCTTGTCTTAGGGAACCAAATTATTTATTACAAATATATCATCAATCTTTAGCTGGGAGAGGGTATGTCTTTGTGTCAGTAGGGATCTGACCATGTCAGATTGGATGATAAACGTCTTGTGGTGATTGGTTGCTTTCATCTCCATGGTACGGTGTCCATAAAAGGACATCCTCGTTCCTCAGACTAAGCGGCCTCGTTCCTCAGACGAAACGGCATCAGGTCTTCTACCAAACGGCATCAGACAAAACGGACTCAGGTGTCATACGAATTTGTATTTATTTTTGTATTTTTGATTGTGCTGATTTGGACAGTGCTGATTTAGTAAATCGCACGCGCAATTTAGTAAACTCTACGCGCATTTTAGTAGGTTTGTGAAAGGGGAAAACAGTGGACAGGAATAGGTGGTATTCAGGGTAAAAAGGAATCTCCATTTTCTCACAAAATTGAAAAAAGAAATGGTAAAGGATCGAACTCGGGTCGGCCACGGGGAAGGCGGAAGTCTTTCGATGTGAGCTACAGCTCAACACACATGAATGAAAGGCCCCTTTCACAAACCTACCAATACTTGCGTGATCGCGCTGCGAGTTATAAAACTTGAAATTACAAAATAAAAAATTCGCCCACGCAGGGAATTGAAACCGGGTCTCCTGTAGAAAGACATAGTGCTACACGCTAGGCTACAGAACCAGTATAAAGTTACAATATATATATATATTGAAATAATTAATAAATACGTAAAAAGTTGTATACTATATAGAATACTGTATACTATAATAAAGAAAAAACATACAAACGGGAATTAACTGGTTATGTATGACTTGATTTGACTTCATCCATCTGACGATGGCGATTGTCTCAATTTCCTTTTTATAGCATATATTTTATTTGTGTTGAGCTGTAGCTCACAGCGTACGACATCCACCTTCCCTGCGGTAGACCCGAGTTCAGTCCTATACCGTTTAAAAAAAAACATTTGTGAGAAAATTGAGAAACTGTTCCTTTTTACCCTCAATACCACCTATTCCTGTCCACTGTTTTCCCCTTTCACAAACCTACTAAAATTGTGCGTGCGATTTACTAAATCAGCACCGTCAAAATCAGCACTATCAAAAAAAGAAATATATCAATAAAAATTCTTATGACACCTGAGTTCGTTTTGTCTGATGCCATTTGGTAGAAGACCTGATGCTGTTTCGAGGAACGAGGCCGTTTTGTCTTAGACTTGATGCCTTTTGTTCTGAGGAACGAGGCCGTTTAGTTTGATACCGTTTGGTACGAGACCTGAGGCCGTTTCGTCTGAGGAATGAGGATGTCCTATTATGGACACCGTACCACGGGTAAGCAGCGGGAGGAACACAAAAGAATGTGCATCGCCATGCAGTTCAAACACAACACACACAATTAAATAACATGCTTTTATTGGCTGCTGTCCAAAGCCGTCCTGTGCTTTTTGGGGGGTCCTAAGTGTTGTTATATAGTGGCAACAAAGCTTTTGTTGTTGACAGTTATGATATCAGAAGACTACCTTTTTACATACAGTACATTGTATTCCTCCTTGTCACAATAGCATACCTTGCACATACTCTTATTTATTTTTTCTCTCTCTCTTATTGGCACATGACCAGGGGCCTCACTTATCAACGTTGCGTACGCACAAAACGGGGCCTGAAAGATGCGTACGCAACTTCCCACGCAAAGTATGTGACCTATCAAAATAAACTTGACGGGAGAAAGTGCGCACCCGTATGGAAACTCTGACCCATGCGTACGCACATTTAGGAGAAAGGGGATTTTAGCGAAGCAGTTGGTGAGGTGGTGAATTGAAGCCAGATTGTATAATGATGCCTCTCACACATCCAGTTTCACTTAATATCAAACGTTAATCATAGATTATATACAGATGGAGCTGATTGACGCGATCATAATGCTAAGATGTGAACCAATCAGTCTGATTGCCGTATAAGCATATAAATAGCCGGTCAGGACCCCGCGATCACTTCCAGACGCGCCGTGCTGGTGCTGGGGACAGGCGGACG
>OMOT01070298.1:0-10743 GCA_900312575.1 Acanthochaenus luetkenii | reverse complement strand
GGCTGTCACAATACCCACTGCTGCTGCCCCACAGCTGCCAGTCCCCAGGTGGGCGCTTGCCTGCTTCGATGCCCGTCTCGTTGCGACGTGAAGGGTGATGATGATGGATGTCATATGCATATGTGTGTCCCTATGTCCCTGTGCCACCCATGCCACCCTGAGGCATGGATGGCATGAGTGTCCTCAGAGCCACAGCAAGCTGTCCACATCTTTGTTCAATGAGAGTGTTCAAGCCTGAGACTTTATCCAGTGAACGGTGAGTCAGAATCGGAGCACATACTCTCTGCTCAGACTGTGAGGTGAGTGAATATGCAGAATCCTGTTGGGTCAAAGAGTAAACAGAGGTCATTGGCTCTCATGTGCGTTTTGATAACTGCTTTCATTCATTTTCCAAACGATAGACGATAGCAACATATGATGTCTTATTAAAGAGGGCAGTTTTGAGCAGGCAGTTTTTTAGAATACCTGTGTTAAGTGTTCCCTTCGATAGATGCTAGTCTGCAAGAGAGGAAAAGAGAATCAGCACAGGAATGAATACATCTATTTCATATAATATATACATAGAATACGTACAGATACACAATTATTCATGAAAAAATCCCTGAGTTCCTGTCTGAAAGTCAAGACTGTATCTGTGCTCAAAAACACCCACACACTCCACCCAGTGAAATTGGAGAGACCTCTGCGGGGGGAAAAGATACAGAAAGAATGTGCCACATAACCTATCTGCAAGTCAATAGTTGTTGTGCCGGAGGATAAGAAAACCAATCAATTCACTATTATGACCAACCTTGACGAGCACAATGACTAAAATGACAAGCGCAAAGCCTTTAGACTTCGATACAACAGCATGGTAGTGGTTTGTTAAGGGGTGAGGGGGAATCAATAAGGCTACTCTGGATATCATTAACATGTGACACTTTCAAAATGATTTAGTGAGAAAGTAATAGACCTTTTAGGATTGAGATAGAAATCCCTTTATGGCAACTCGCCATGGTCAAAGTAAGAAGCCATTTCTATCAGTAACTACCAGAGTCAAGGGAACGTTTCTCAGTAAGATTTCCTAAGTGAAATAAAAGTCAAATGAAACTAAAGATGCTGCGGGCTACATGGACGGTGGCTCGACCACGCCACAGGATTAACTCCTCTCTATGCCCTAACCTGCAGCTGCTTGACTACAAAATGATCTGCAATGTCAGTGGTTCCCCCTTCGTTCCAGCCTACAGTTTGTCATACTGACATTGCCCTTCATTGGCACTTAAGTGACAATGAAAGTATCCAGAGTGATGTGTGTTACAGATGTTTACCTTTACGTGTGGACTTGGACTGACTAGCAGCCACAGTGGTCAGATCTGCTGGTAGACCCACGTATACGCCACCATAGTTCCTGAGAATAGAATAGAATAGAATGTTTCTTTCACCAAACAATATAGCAGTTTAAAGGCAAAGTAAGATGTAAAAGTAAGGGAAGTAATATACAACACATTATATTACAGTGGTTCTCAACTGGTGTGCCGTGGAGTAGCCTCAGGTGTAACCTTAAGACTTTGCTTAAATGTCAGGAAAATCTAAACAAAGATATTATGAAATCAGCCGATGAACACACATTTTCCCACTCAAATTGAATACAATTTCTCTTTTTAGCGATGAAGCAGCACTTTATATTTTTCCCACTGCTTTTGGACGATGCTATGCTTTTCGTATCGTATTAGGCGTTGTGTGGTATTGTTAGGCATTTGATAATTAGGTGTTCCTTGGAGTTTAAATCTTGGGATTTTGTGTGAAAATGAGCTGTGACATTAAAAAGGTCAGGAACCAGTGGTATAATCTCTGTGGATGAAGGAAGGTTTTTCGCCCTACGCTATGGACACATGCAAGGTAACGCAGGTAAGTGCTAGCTCATTACCCGCCTCTGCTATTATAGCATCGATCTTGCTACCACAGATCCCAATAGACATTACATTGAGGGACTTGGTACATGGAGACGACAAAACAAGAAATGTTCCTTATTTAAAATCATGAGGCTTTGTTTAATTTACAATAGATATCCCATCTAATGATAATAAACATGAATATATCCAATAATATTGCCACAAGGCATAGGATGTCAAACAACAGCCACACACAAAACATTTATGCAACGTTATAATAATAAATGCAGAAGGAAATTGAGAGTAGAATAACAATATACCTTCTTTTCTCATCGTCTGGCAAGGGATCTTCTGTCCTGGTTGAGAGAAGAAGCACAGGTCAGGTCAGCTCTTAGGAACATCATGTACATGAAAGCTCACCATTCAAACACTAATTGTCATGAAGGGCTTATTACTGCACGGGATAAATATGAAACCTTAAAACTGTGGTGTGATTGTTTCACTTGTTTCCAATGCAAATCATCTTGTGACACCACATTAGATGTATCTCACAATTTTGGCAGATGTTGTTCACTCAGAAAAATTTATTTAATATCAGATTAAATGACTTGTGTGGTTTCAGCATGGGATATTGTCTGCCTTGTATGTAGGTTTGACTAAATATTGGTGTGGTAGTAAACCAGACTGTCTACATGTTAGCCTATCTTCTCTACTCCACACAAGAGGCAATCAGAGAGAAACAGATTGCAGTGCAAATCCAGGTTTAACGTGTGGCCTAAACTGTGTGTGTGTGTGTGTGTGTGTGTGTGTGTGTGTGTGTGTGTGTGTGTGTGTGTGTGTGTGTGTGTGTGTGTGTGTGTGTGTGTGTGTGTGTGTGTGTGGTGGAAAGTGACGCCGGTAAGGCTTGGTATGTTACCAGATCAGGTGGGCCCACCTCGGCTTACACCAGCACCAGAGCCTTCACCGTTCGGTCCCAGTGAAACCAGAACCTAGAGCTGACGTAGGAGAGCCATCGGGCCAAAACGGGGTAGGAGTAAAGGACACACACACACAAACACACACATATGCATGCACACACACTCGCATGGCTGCAAGAAAACACACACAAACACATATGCAAACTTGGCAGCCTGCTGCTGTTAGGCCTTGGATGCCTGATGTGAGTTTTAATCTAAAACGAGTCCACATTGGTGACTTCAGTGTGAAATCAAGAAGACAAAATAATAATGATAATAATAATAATAATATTAAATGATCCAATATGGACTGACAGTGTTTGACTCAGATTATATTCATGACAATATACGTAGGGTTAAATGCAAACTGCTTGCCTGGGCTCCACGCATCTTGTGGCAGACTGCATGCCTCTGCTTAGACACGCAAACACTCTTTTGTCGAGATGATAAGTACCTTCATCGCTTTCATCAAATACATTGACTACAAAAACTCACTATATTTTTCGTCCTCTGTAACTACGCTATGGCTACAGTATCTATAGCTACACTGCTTTCAAGTGCTTTGCCAATCTGCACGGTCGAGTGAATTTCAAGCACTCACTTGATCACCAAATCTTAAAACACTTTAGAACTGTAAATAATTGGACATGAAGCTCTTATGAAAGGGAAATCGAGCGACAAAAAGTGGATTTGCATGTGAACATGCGCGGGAGATGAAGTGTTAAACATCTCTGGAGTTTGCAGCAAGCTTCAAAAGTTGGCAGTGTTTGTAAAGGCAAAGCCCCAACCAAAGACGCAGTCTGCGTATAGTAACCCACACCTCATTTGGATAAGCGGGACTTTACTGCAGAGTCTGAAATAATTTATATGAAAAACGTATCACATAAAAGTTTTAATTTAACGACACATTAAATCAACCGCATTAAAACTTCATGCAAATGGGTTTCCATCCCACGTGAAACCTTGAAATGTAGCCTGTGAAAACCTCCCGGTGCTGTTTGGCAAAATGTACCCAGTTCAGCTGACCGGGGTCCGTCACCTACCAGGCCAATCCAGCAAAGCTTTTATCAGCATTAATAATACATTGTTTACACTTGCAACCAGTTTTGCATGTTTTTTCTTTCTGTGATTTATGAATTATTTAGGCTACATGACCGAGATCAAAGAACATGAGGCAAAATGGAGTCATGGGACAAAAACATAGAAATACAAGTTACGCATATTAGTATAATGGGTGTGGACACGCACGCACACACAAACAATCTAACCTTATGCCGCATAAAACCACAGATCATTTAAGCAAATTGAAGGGGGTAGTTCAAGTTACAATTACAGGTGTGGGTGGTGTCACATTCAATACCTTATGCCCACAAATATGATGCACACATAAAACAATACCTACATTTTGACTGGTCTTTGTGTGGCGTAATATCAATGCAAAACACAAATTCTCAAGGACAGAAATGAAACCAAATGAGCTCTGGTTTACATCCATGAGACGGATAGCAGAAGCCCAAGCAGATCATTACGTATTGCGCATATGGACAGCATGCGTCCATGCGGCGCTCATGTGAGAGGATCTGCTGCCAATTCATTTTAATTAATGGAAAAGAAAGGGAAACTCGATGCGGCGCTCTGCCTCATACCACCAGGCTTGGAAAATTATCTACACTAAACTGAAAAAGTAAAACATTGGATGAACTTAAAAACGTTTCTTCAATTGATGACATCTAAAACATTTAATTTGACTCAACTGATTTAATTGAATGAACGGATAATTGTATCTATCTATCTAACCTGTTTGTATTAATTATTGCAAATGTCATGTTTCTATTCAACTTGACTATTCTAATATCAGCTTACTTACATAATTACTTCAACTTAAATTGCTAAAAGAAAAAAGGTCAAACAATATTTTAAAGTGCACATTTCAGGTTTATTACAATGTGTAACTGGCTTGACATTCAGAATCATGAATCACAGCCACTTCCATTAAGTTCCTTTCAGGATACACAATTACATATCTTTTACAATTTTAAGAACAAAAAAGTCGCCAGAACTGTATTCCACAACATCAGTTTCTCACAAGGTCACTACCAGGGGTGTGCACGGCTAACCGATTAGCCGGCTAACGGTAAATTAAAATGGACTAGATGAAAGGAGAACTAACGTTGCGAAAAGTTTCCACATTACTGGACACAACTGATGTTAAGTCGACAGTCTGTCAGCACTGGCGAGATGCTACCGTGTATATGCTATCGGACTGCTTGTACACGTGATCATTTTAACATTTTTTTTTACGTGTTAAAGCGCACAAAGATGAAAATCGAATCAGTTAATAACAGTTGACATGACAGTTAGTCGACTGCCAAAATAGCCGTTATGCACATCCCTAGTCACTACTTAGCAGCTTTATGTAAAGTGACTTCACTTTGGTGCTCATCCTACTCGCATCAAGCTCCAGTACTATTTTTCGGAAGAATTCAAAAGTGAGTTCAAGCTCCTTGTGATATCTCAAGTTGAGGGCATATATGACCCCAAACAGTAAGGCAACAGAGGGCAACTCATCCAACATTTTGACACCATCTATATCAATACCAATGTCCGCAGGTGAAGAGAAAGTGTCATGGTCACATTCCTTGCGACAAAGATCGCCATTGCCCGCTGCTCCAGTTCTTTGTAGCCTCTTCTCCCTGCGCGTCCTGCAGAGGAATGAAGTAATACAAACTTCAAAAGCAACAGTTAAACTACAAATTGTACCCAATTCCAAAAGTACCATGTTTTCAGCTATTACAATGGAGTACATGTAATGATGGCATTAGTACATTATGATTAAACAATATTACAGAGGATTTAGCAAGTTAAAGGGTCGGTAATATTGTGCAATCATCATCATCTATATACTGATTCAGAAATCTGTCTGTGGGTGGGTCTGTGGGTCTGTCTGTGTGTTCCCAAACAGGACACAGCGTCACCTAACTCAGTATGCATGACCTATGTATTTTTATTTGCATAAATTATACTAATGAGCATGCTAATTTGCACCCTGATCAAAATGTACCCTTTGTCCAGACTTGATAATGGCTCTTAGATCTTCTTATTTTGCTGTTGTTTTTACAGATAAAAGGTAAGTACACAATGTTCTGCTATGTTATAGAGCATCAATGTGTTGTTACACATTATTACTCTACTGTATATAGTACACAGTACTTAACCCTCGGAGGTCGGCGCATGTAACTGCACTTTAAAAGCACTCCTTTCAATTCAAGATGTACACTTCAACAGCAGGATTTCTGGAATACTATTGACCACATGGTGACTTCGATAGTTTGTTAGGGCGGCACGGTGGTGCAGTGGTTAGCACTGTCGCCTCACAGCAAGAAGGTCCTGGGTTCAAATCTCGCCTGGCCCTTTCTGTGTGGAGTTTGCATGTTCTCCCCGTGTTCGCGTGGGTTTCCTCCGGGTGCTCCGGTTTCCTCCCACAGTCAAAAAAAAGACATGCAAATATATGTGTTTGTGTGTAGTGTGGTGCATGGTGTGATGGGCGGCAGTAGCTCAGGAGGTAGAGTTCCTGCCCCGCAACTACTCTGAAAAAATCTGTCGTAGTGTCCTTGAGCAAGACACCTAACCCCAAATTGCTCCCGTTGAGCAGGTTGGTACCTTGCATGGCTACCTCCGCCAACGGTATGACATGTAAGTCGCTTTGAATAAAAGCGTCTCCTAAATGCTATAATGTTATGTATGTAAGTCGCTTTGGATAAAAGCGTCTCCTAAATGCTGTAAAGTAATGTAATGTTATCACCTGTAATCTATTTGAAAGTTGATCACTTATGGTACCTATAAATAATCAGTGTCTTGTCTATCTTGATCTGCTGACAGTATGTGAACCAGAGTCTGTTTTTCACCTTTTTCCGACATAAAACACGTCCAAAATGATCACGTTTTGACTCATATGTCCATTGTTTTCATTTAATCGTGTCATGCTTTATCAGAAAATGTATCTTGTAGATGAAGATATGATAAATATTTATGTCTGAAAGTATACTGGAGTCCCATCTCCTTTCTGCAGTCAACTTTCAGTTCGAAAGCTCTATAATGTTCAAGGTACCAGCCAGAGAGCTTTCTAACAATGAAACTTCATTATTTGGACTATTTCAGCAAACTCGGGTAGCCTTGCGAGTGAGCCATGTGCTAACAGCATACCATGACGGTAGTTGTGTCCATTATGTGTCAAATTTTTTGCCAAACACACATGTTCCAAATTTTGATAATTGTCCTATACAGCAATTTCAATATCATCTATTAGAAGGTCAATAGAAAGCGTTGTAACATGTGTTACTTCAACAGAGGATCTTGGGAGACTGCATGTGTAAAGGCGATGAGCCATTTAAAACTGATGACGTTCTGACAGGGAACTGCGACTCTCTTAAAGAAACTGTGTTTAGCTTCGAGCCTCATAGTTCACAGTGCCACCAGTGGTCCAAAATTACGCATCAGCTGGGGATAGTGCTCTAAGAAACATTACTTTGGGATAAGGTTTTAATCTGGATATAGCTCTTGATATCTTACTCTGTGCTCTGATATCTTCAACTCCAAATAAGCTAGGGACTCCTCAGTGTGAAGTGGTGAAACTGCAATGTCTATTATATCTCTCAACATAGGCGCCGATTTATGTTTCTGCCGGTGGGTGCTCAAAACAGTTGAATGCCCCACCCCCACGCCCAAGATAAACCTTCTGCAATAGTCATAGCCTACATGACTTGTTGCTATATGGATTTGGAAAAAGTAGTCAAACGTACGCATTTCAGCACCATAGGAAATTAACAGCGACCGGCACACACACAAAATATTTACAGGGATTGGCGATCAAAAGTTTAACTAACGATACACACCATAAAACGCACAGAAAGTAATAATCAATGCCACCGAAATTATTTAGAAAAAAAGGCTCACATGAACATAAATCATAGGCCAAGTGCACAATCCAACACCACGGATTTTCTCCTAATAAACGTAAGTCTCCGTGGCCGCGCGGTAGCGCGTTGGTCTGGCAGTCTTTAGTAGTTTTGAAGTGTGACATCGAACCCAAGCTTTTGCTTCTTAAGACTTTGCCAAAACTGTGCTTCATTGAATGATGTAGGACCCGTGAGACAATAAACTGATCATAAACGCTTCAAAACTACTCTTGACTGCAAGACCAACGAGCTACCGCGCGGCCACGGACGCTTACGATTATTAGGTGAAAATACTTTTATAAGACAACGACGTCACTGTCGCGTAGTGTTTCGAGCGCTTCGTGAAGCCTCGGCACAATTGTTTCAATTGTCTCTGCGTTTCGGAAAGCCTCGTCCCCTATCAAGTGCATTTTTTCCCATGGGTGAATCGGCGCCTATGTCTCTCATGTCAGTTAGAATATGCTAGGCTGGCTCATCATTGGGAACTCTCTGGCCTAACAAAAATGGCAAAAAACATAATAAAGCCCAATTTTCATGGGCATTCCCACCAATCGTTATATTACATCCGAATGTGACTGGCACAGTATGTGGGCAGTTAGTTTTAGCAGTCCACTTAATATAATACAACTTCAGAATAACCACATTTAAATCAGATCAAGTAAAATGAGCACCGTCAGACGGAGAGCAACTCCTTCAAATATGTCATGAACAATATCTGGTGGGAAACCAGAGCTAATTTTTGCTCGTCATGACAAAGGGGATTAATACGTATGCAATCACGATATTTCTGTTTTACATTTGTAATTCATTGTTTTGATATACTATATGTCACGACTGCACCCTAGTCTCTCCCCTCTCGCCCAACTTGTGTTTCCCTTTTAGGTCAGCAGATGGCCCCAGTGTTTTCCTCACGTGGTTCCCCAGCTCTCTTCCATCAGTTAATTATCCCTTTGTGTATTTAGTCTGTGTTTCCCTGTCAGTCTGGGCTTGACCGTTGAACGTGTCTCTGTGTTCTAGCCGCTACCTTAGTGTAGTTACCCCATGTCTGTGTATCAGTGTAGTCAGCCGTGCATTCTCATTGTCTGCTACCTGTACCTGCCTGTCTGCTTGCCTATAATAAACCATCACCGTTCATGCCATGAACCTCCTGCCTCTGCCTGTTGTGTCTGCGCTTGGGTCCTATCGGCACCCGTTACAGAACGATCAAGCCAGAATGGACCCAGCAGACGCCGACTCGATCCAGACCGCTCTTCAGCTCCATGGCGCATGAACACCAGCTAACCAAGGTCACCTCTTCCCTTTGGAGCATTGCGGTTGTTCTGCAACAGATGACTTTGCAGCTTGACACCAACACCCGCTCAGGCCAAGCTCCCACTTCTGTCGGAGCCACCACTTCTGTCAGAGCCACCTCTTCCGCGGCCACCTTTGCCATTCTTGCCTGCCAGAGGACTTTTGGGCTTGCGGCAGGGGTCCAGCAATATCGCCGACTGCGCTATCGAGTTTCGTGCCTTGGCTGTCTTCTGGTCTTCTGCAGCTGCTTCTGGTCCCTCATCATCCCTGGTCTGCCCAGTCTTCTCCTGTCTCTTACCCAGATAAGCAGGAGGACGCTCCTGACTGCTCCACGGTTCCCTCTGAGGGTTTGGACTTGAGGGAGGTCCTTGGCAAATCCAGAGCTACTCTTCCTTGTTCCGCCACTGGTCTATCTCCCTTACAAGCTGCCCATGTCTTTCAACCACCTCCATTCCCGGACCAGGAGCCGGAGGTTGGTGTGCCTTCTGCCCAGGAGTTCGTCCGCAGATGTCGCCGGACCTGGAAGAGGGTTCGCTCCATTCTGCCCCGCACCTCTTCCAGATATCAGGACCAAGTTGACCGCTATCGGACCCCGGCACCCCACTGCCGCTCTGGCCAGAGAGTATGGTTGTCCACCCGCGACCTTCCTCTTAGGGTGGAGTCCCGTAAGCTGGCACCCAGGTTTCCCATCCAGAGGATCATTGTCCGCTCTGCAGTCCGCCTTCAGCTTCCCCACACCATGAAGATCCATCCCACCTTCCACGTCTCCCGTGTCAAGCCAGTTGTCTGCAGTCCACTGGTTCCTGCTCCGACTCCACCCCACCTCATTGAAGAGTCTACCGCCTACACCGTGAGGAGGCTTCTGGATGTTCAGCGCCACGGCAGGGGCCTTCAGTACCTCGTGGATTGGGAGGGTTATGGTCCTGAGGAGCGCTGCTGGGTTTCTGCTCATGACATCCTGGATCCTGCCCTCACAGCAGAGTTCCACCAGCAACATCCCGGTCAACCTGGTGGGATGTCAGGAGGGGGGGTTCTGTCACAACTGCACCCTAGTCTCGCCCCTCTTGTGTTTCCCTTTTAGGTCAGCAGATGGCCCCAGTGTTTTCCCCATGTGCACCCTTGGTTCCCCAGCTGTCTTCCATCAGCTCATCATCCCCTTGTATATTTAGTCTGTTTCCCTGTCAATCTCTGCTTGAGCGTTGAACTTGTCTCTGTGTTCTAGTCGCTACCTTAGTGTAGTTACCAGGGCTCGAAATTGCGACCGTTTTGGTCGCATATGCTCCCGAAATTTAGTCTGTGCGACCTCTAAATATAATTGGGAGCATCTGTGCGAGTGTAAATTATTGTTCTGGTGCGACCGTTTTTTTCTTCTTCACTTGAACGTCCCTTTCTCTGTACATTCGCTAGTATGCCTGGTGACGGTCCCCATTCTAACCAATCAAACGTGAGTTTGAGGTTCTTACCTTTAATGCTGACTCTAGATTGGTTGAGATTAGCCTTCAATCACTCCCTTTCGCGGCTAGCTAGCGTTATCGAAAGCTAAAAATAGTAAGCGAACGATTACGGCATATTTTAGTAACGTTAGTCGCTGTGGCTTCACCAGCAGAGAAGGTGTAGAGCGGCTGAAGGACTTTTAATGTCTTCGGTATGAGAGTGGTGCAATTAACGTAA
>OMOT01070289.1:4743-16502 GCA_900312575.1 Acanthochaenus luetkenii | reverse complement strand
CCACATGTGTTTTTATTGGTCTTTGGGGGATTATGGCCATGGGTGTGGTGTGTGTGTGTGTGTGTGTGTGTGTGTGTGTGTACATGAATATAAAGTGGGCTACAGTGTGTGAGCTGTGTGCACATATGTAGTGTGTATGCACACTGCGCAGTATGTGTGCGTATGTGTGCATGTCCTTTCCTGCACATCTGGTGTCCCACGACATACAGCAATAAAACGGTGTTCCATCCCTGTGACATGACACGTTCTCTCATGAGAGACGGGGCTTTGTGTCCTGTATCTGGGAACATGCACTGCGTTGTGTGACACTCATCTTCTGTAAGAGACCCCTTTTGTTCCATACCAAAGCACTGTTCATTGATGGGCCTGATACACAGACACGTTGTGGACCACCTCTCCCTGTTTCCCTCCTTCTCTCTCGCTCGTCTTATAGTGGCGTGTCATTGTGACAAACCAGCGCCTGCTGCCACAGGATACCCTATGATGCGTATAACCTGCGGAACACTTTGACTGGGCTTGATGATTTCTCATGCATATTTTCCTTTGAGGCCTATTTGTGTCTTGTCCCTACTGTAGAGAACAACATCTAAGCCTTATGGGCTGGTTTCCCGGACAGGGATTAAGCCTTAATGGAGATATCCATTGAAAAACATCCTTAGTCTAGGACTAGTCTTAATCCGTCTGGGAAACAAGCCCTATAGGTTTAGCTATCTATGATGTCTTCAAAAGTCACATTTAGCTGTTGAACCTCTATAAGCGTCCTCTCAAAGCTTGTGGACTTGGATTCCTAGTTCACGTATACTGGGTCATTTATGTCTAATCTAGTCGAGGCATTGCGTGTTAACCTGAAATCTGGCTGTGCAACAAGTCGCCAATTTGACCCAGAGCCAATGACGTCTCTCATCTTGGCCAACGTATTACTCAGAAGTCACAAAGGAGGTCAGGCATATACTTGACATGTGGTAGCAACACTTGACACGCATGATCACTGTAACTCGCCTCAGCAAGGTGAGCGAGGGAGTTTAAGATCCACTCTTTTTCTGCACAAGCTTTTCATGTAGTGCCACTGCGATGATTTTCTATCCTCGCTCCAAAGGAAATGACCGGTATCTCTATAACTATAATCATCAACGTGTGATTACAACAGAGTACTTTAGGTTCTCTAATAAAGACACATATTTGTTGAATTTCGTACAATTGTAACGGAGCTCTTTCCTGTGACAGGCGTTGGCTGCTTGGCCATCTGTGTGACAAGCCTTTCCGGCGGTTAGCACCTGCTTATACGATGATTTGACGGACGTGTGTGAGGAGTGGATCCAAACGTGAACAGCTCATTAGAATTCCACAGCTGCAATTCACATCGACTTTGAAAGACATGTCCAGGGTGACCCCGTTTTTAATGCTGTGACAGGCTGTAAATAAAGATTATCATGGTTGACCAGTCACCGAAGTAACTCGGCATGAGAATCTAATACTGTCAAATACGGTTAGTTCTTCAAGGGCTACGACGTCTCAGGCTCTCAGCCACTGAATCTAAAATCCTGAGCGGAGGATGATGACTCTTCATTATGGCTGGCAGAAATGTGGCGTGTAGTTTGATAGCGAAACACCACTCAGCCCACATGCAACATAAAAAGAACAGACAAACCATGCACATCACATGAGAACACCACCCATATGCTATGCGGTGCCAGTATTGTACATGTAGTCCCAGATGCACTCCTACAGACCCTCTCAAAGACTGTCTTTTATGTTGCCATGGTTCTGGAGGTGGTAATAATGCCATGAGAAATTAGGGGGTTGCGTCCTATTAGCGTAGGTGTAGGGTTAATATGAGCCAGTCCCTTGTGACTCTGTGAAACAGAGAACTGGTCAGGGGATGAGACCAGTAACAGCATACATCATAAATCATTTAACAAAAAATGACAACAGGAATTCCGAAGGGTGAATTAATCTAGATATGGCCCGACTATAACATCAGTATTGAAATGAACAGTGAACTATCGCATATCTTTGCAAGATGAAAATAAATTGTTGCTGCAGTATCACAGCCAATGTCGAAGAGATTTCTGATGTTCTTCGCCCAGCATACACACCAGACTAGGGCTGTTCGATATGACGATATACTGTATATTGGGGGGCGATATTGGGGCCAACTGCTTTACACCCGTCATTCCCGACCCTGCTTTAAGTTCTCTACGCGTGGACTGGAATAACAAACAAACACAGAGCAGCGTGACACAGAACAAAACTCTGTTGCATTTTTTGGCCTGTTAAGAACAATTTCACGCTAATTATTCCACTGATTTACAACCATAAAAATGTTTTATGCGATGGATCATCAGCTCTTATCACGAGCGTGGCTCTATATGTAATCTGGACCGCTTAGCCTCTGTCATAATTTTACAGTAACTATCTGCTGATGATGCGGCTAACTTAGGAAAGGACTATCCACTAGGGATGGGCTGATCGAAACTGGTATCGAAACTTCGATACTCACATACTACTCATTTGGTATCAATGCCCTTTGCAAAGTATCTATTTCAAAGTTATTTTTAATCCAAAATGCAGTTGCGTCACTCAACCGTCATAGTTTCACTACGAGGTGGGAAACTCCCCAGTTCCCACTAGGAGGTGGGAAACTCCCCAGTTCCCAGTAGGAGGTGGGAAACTCCCCAGTTCCCAGTAGGAGGTGGGAAACTCCCCAGTTCCCAGGTGTGTTGAAGGCAGACTCACAATATCCAAGAAGTGAGACAGCATCATGAAGTGTCTTTAGTTTCATGGACTTTACACTTTACAATGTCCAGATGTTTTACAAGACTGTTTTTCAACATGTTCCAACTGATTTCTTGCTCAATCAGGCATTTCAGAGCCTTTTTCCATTTCTGATTGTTGGTTTACTTTTACTTATTAATTAATATATGGTTGTTTGTCTCTTTTCGTCATGTGTCTTCTGCGACACTGCTGTAGTGTGTTGGTCATGTTGAATAAAAAGTACACTCATGAATATTTTAATAATGCACCAGGCTAGAGGGTTCCTTGTGCAATTTACAGCACTAGTTCTCTGAGAATCTGTCATATCCAAGCAAAATTGGTATTGTAAGTGAAATATCCCGAACCAAATAGATATTGAATCAAATAAATGTGGTAAATCAGTGGCGATACCCAGCCCTAGAGGCGTGTGGTTATTTTGTATAGACAATTCATAAAATTGACAGAAAACACTATATTGTGATATATATCACTATCGTGATATTACATTACCCATATCGTGATAGGAGATTTTGTCCATATTGCACAGCCCTACAGCAGACATGCTTTATCTACTCATTGGAAACCATTGACAAAGCAGACGGCATTGCAGTCATCTCTGATGGCTGGTCGAAAGGAATTACCAACGACATCATCTCCACCCCTCGACCACCATTCTATAAGAGCACAGACACAAAGCACAACAGACACACAGACCCCTACATTGCTGATGAGCTGAAAGCAGTCACCAATGACCTTGGACCGGAGAAGGTCTAAGCACTTGTAACTGACTACGGAAGAATCATGAAGGCTGCTTGGGCAAAAGTGGAGGAGACCTACCCTCACATAACACCGATTGGCTGCGCTGTATATGACAAGGTAAATACAGTAGTATAAATTACCCCAAAATTCCTAGTTTATTCCTGTTTATTCCCGTTAATTCCCATTGAAAATGTTCAACTTTGAATATTCCCGGAGTTTTGCAACCCTATGTATATGTACAGTATATATATGTATATGTGTATCTAGTAAAGGGAAACAGGATAAAAGCCAATTGATCAATATATATATATATAATCAATATATCAAAGTTAATCAGGATTATCTTTTAAAGGCAGGTTTCTATGTAATGCGTTTATTTATTGTTATCTTGTAACTATGTTTTGAAAGTGTCATGTTGAGTTCAATACAACAACTACAACTACTTCTACTACTACTTCTACTATTACTACTACTACTACTTCTAACTATAATAATAATAATAATAATAATAATAATATAAAGAGGCTTAGAAATATATTTCATAAGATATATTTGTCCATCCATCCATCGCCTATACCCGCTTACTCCTATTTAGGGTCACGGGGGGCTGGAGCCTATCCCAGCATGCATCGGGCGGAAGGCATATATTTGTGCTATACAAAAAAATATAGAATATAGTAATACATCTTTGGTGCAAGGAACCAAAGTTACTGTTCGTTGAAGTTCATTGAAGCCCAATTACCAACTTCTATATATTGAGGCACAGCGTCATCTGCAGGACAAAGGATCACACTGCAAGGATAAAGTTCGACAGCGTTGGAGTGAGGAATGAAAACGTGGCTCAGTTCTTACCAAATACACACGTTTTTAGAGCAACTGTATTTGGATTCATAAAATCACTCGACTATTTATCATGCTTTATTCCAATGCACTTCATCATCATATTTTTTAAACGCACAAGCATTTATTGAAAATGTAAACAAGTTGTCTAACATGGCATCACAGAATTAAAGGAATTGTGTCAGCTGCTGTAAAGATCCTCACAATGTTCTCTCCTGAAGAGATCAAGCAGATTTATGATTACATGTAATCTTGCAAAATTTGGAACGCAGAGTCTCTAATTCGTAAAGTTTTCTGTGAATTTGGTATCTTGACCTAAAACCTAATAATAATATTTTCTCAGGTGTCTTTTGTATTCTTTATATAATATATCATTTAATATATATAATAACTAGGTAGACTACAATAAGGTTATTGCTCTTGAAGATTACAGCATGCGGTCCAAATAGGCTGAATCAGTTGAACACATGTTATATATTTTACATTTTACATTTGGGATCATTACATATTTAAATATATGATCAACCTATTTCTATCCGCTTGTTTCTACAGGCTGGTATCGATGCGTTTACGTTTTTAAATGTCTCGAATTTAAATGTCTCTTTTGCTCTGACGTTTCCCCCTCTAGTGCCTCAACAAACCTGTTGCTGATTGGTCCAACAAAAGGAAAAAAACATCATGGCCAATCAAAATGCCGGAACAACCAACTGTTGTACAATAGGAAGAGGAGAAGCTAAAGCTCTCAGCTGCAACCTACACAAGTGGAATAATCCAAACCTTCTGAACGGCATTTTGGCTGCAAACTAAAGTATGTAACAGAAACCATGAATACTGCAACCAAAGCAGCGTTTTGTAAACAGAATAGTCGCAACGCTGGCGTCGAACCACACGCGGCAATGCAGCTAGAGCTAGGGCTAGCTAGCATTTTTAGCTAGCAGTGTATCGTTAACGCGTTAATGGCCGATAACAGCTGATCTCTTTCACTTGGTCCAGTGGAACCTTGTGTGTTGATATCCATGTGGTGACAGCCATTTTACTTGCTTGCGGCTTTCTTTTTTAACCGGGAAGAGTGCGCCAAGGCTGTTTGGGAGAAGCCAAGTGACCTTTCAGTGGACGAGCTAACGTTAGCAGTCTATCTCTGGCAAAACAGTTGTGACGACGTGTTGCGAGACTAGCTAGCAATGGTGCAAGGAAGGGGGCAGCGTCACGAAGCCCCGGACAGGTGATGCAGATGCGAGTGAACTAATCCGAGTAAAACGCATCGTATTACTTCCAGCGTTGCTGCTATGAAGGTGAATTGTACGTAACTAATGTCGAAGTAGCCTGTTGCAACGCAGACCGCAGGCAATATAGATATAATATCTGGAGAAACGTTGTCGTTTAACTCGACATATGGGCCTCTGAACGGTGAGTCCTACTATTATGGAACAATGTTGGAGCCACTGATACACCACGACTGATTCGATCGGATTGGTGCAACGTCCATCAGACGTGTGGTGTTTGTCTTCCCATGGCTGCAGCTGCCTGACAACTGATACACTGCGCTAGTAATGGACTAATAACGCAGGACGCAGCTGATATATAGGAATATATATAATATATGAGATACAACGCGTGTATAACGAGCTCCTACTGAAGTAAGACTTGACTTTGACGCTCATACAAGCATGCAGTCACAAAGAGCAGAGGAAAGTCACAGTGAGGAAGTGTGGCACACAAGGGCCTGCCATTTTGTCATGTCGAGTAGTGGCACAGGCGTGTGTGTAACCATGGATGTGACTCACTCTACACAAACAACCATCTCAGGGTGAAAACAGATAGTCGTGGGACTGGATTGGCCCTTGGCGTCCAATAATAAGAATAAAAAGAATACAGTAGCAGCAGCTAAATGACCAGAGAGATCAATGATATTGCTGTGATGATTGCCCATCTTGTCCCACCACCACAGCTGTTCCGTCTGATCAGTTTGTGCTTCTTCTCATTCAATAATTTGATGTTATGTATCACACCAGTGAGATATTTGCGTATATATATATATTTTAATGTATGGAATGTTATTTGTTTCCCCAGCAGCCGGAAGCCTGTGTTCACCTGTCGAACAAAACATGCCTTCTGCTCTGCACCGATCATGAAAACGGTAAGATGGTGTTATGATAGTTATCATTACTTCAATTGTGTTGTCTTTTAGTATTTGGAATATGCAGTGTCTTAATTGTTTACTTGCTTTAGTTATTAATGTTGAGGATTGGGCGTGGCCTACTCTAAAAGGATGTAGAGGGGATATTGAACATTTTCATTCTGTCCTTAAATGGTATTTCAGCACTCACTTGTGTTGGATGGCTAAATTACTTGCTTTATCCATTTTATAGGTGTGAAAACTGGCAAAATCTTACATGACAGACTTCTACAGAGAACTGGATACAACCTCCAGAGATGATGGAGGATTCTCCTCTCTTGTATATCTCTGAATTTGGAGACGATGAGGACATAGAAGAGGAAGAGATGGAGGACAATAATCAAGAGGAAACTAACATGGAACCAGATATGTTTAAGTCATTGTCCCTTGATCTCCATGTAAATTCAGATCAGGATACTGATTTAGAGTGGGACTCTTTTCCCTGCCAGCACTGTGAGAGACATTTTACCTGCAAACAAGGCTTGGAACGTCACATGCACATCCATGCCTTGGCAAACAACCAGACATATGTATACAATAACAGTAACTTGTCCTTTGGTTCAAGGATGGGTCACTGGCAGCATGAGAAGATAAAGCCAGTGAATTCTCCAGGGTCTGTAATGCAAACTGGTGGTCCAGACCCAACTTCATCCCCCAGTAGCTCTGGCACTTTCATTTTGGCTGCAGGCGACAAGACTACTCAGTCAGACAAACGAGGAGTATTAGAAGGGGGTTATGCTTGCAAGTATTGTGAAAAGATATTTAGTACACATACTAATAAACGACGACATGAGCGCAGGATCCATGAGCAGCACCTCAGACTCAAGCGTGTAGAAAAAACCCAACTGCCTCAGGGAGAAAACCTTCAGAGGATAATCAGTGCAACATCTCAACAGGAAGCGCCGATTAGTGACAATACGGCTCCTGCAGCTGTTTTGGAGAATGCAGGGGAACAAGCAGAACAATATATGCTAGACATCTCTAGCAATGTCTCCGAGAACCTCAGCTTTTACATTGATGGAAAGATAGTGTCAACAAGCACAGTCAGCAGCTGTGAAGTAGCTGAGGTTAACTCTGGGTCTTCTATTTTGGTTGGACTGGATTCCCTGATTCTTGACCCTTCCCAATTCAGCCAGGTTCTAAATGCAGATGCTGTTGCAGGCAAAGAGATACCTGGTCAACCATTGGCCAAGAGAAGAACTGCAACGCCACCTCTTTTACCACAAATTAAAACTGAACTGGAGTCCGAGGTGGTTGTGTCGTCATCCTCGTCATCATTTGTATCTTCTTTGATTGAAAATCTACTTCCTCAGAATACAGAATCTACAGTTGTGCAGAAAGAACGAACTGTGTTTCTGTCTCCTAAGCTGAAACAGCTCCTGGAGAAGCAGGATGGCCTTAAACCTACGCTTGCCCTCATTACAGATGGCCAGAAGCCTTGTTCACCTCTCTCCCTGTCTATCCTGCCTGCAGGAACAGGGAGGTTTAAAAGAAGGACCGGATCTCCACCCAACTCTCCACAGCAAAACCCAACATTTAATGAGGATACGACAATGGCAGATACAGGAGATTGTGATACTTTTAGTGCAGCACAGATAGACGCCCAACATAGCTCACCTGTACCCAAAATATCCAATGAGAAGGATAGCACAACTCCACCGGAAGAAGAGCCAACAACAAATCCTAGTCTCTTGGCAGAGAGCTGGCCCTCCATACCGGGGGGTAATTCTTGCAACCAACAACCACTGGATCTCTCTAATGCTGTCAAAAGAAATGAAGATGTAGCCTTAGCGGATGCTGTGCTGGACTTGAGTTTGCAAAAAAAGAGCCCAGACGACCCAGAGTTGACATCAAATTTAGTTACTCAAGCCACTTTGAAAAAAAGAAAACCAAACACCTGCATGTTGGAGAAGGTGTTGATGAATGAGTATGCAAATGTTGACTTTGGAGAGCAAAACCTAAACCTAGGTAATCCTGAAACCCCTTTAGTCACAGACTTTACCATAGTTACAGGTTCAGATATGGTGACCCCAGCGGAGCCTATTACTGATGGACTTGTTTATGGACTTGCCCTACCCTCCAATTCTTTCACTCCATCACCCTCCTCTCTTACCCCAGTTGCCTTGCAGCCAGGTTCACCATGCACTATAGCATTTGCTTCACCAGCCTCACACTCAGTGCTCCAAACTGCTCCTTCATTAATTACAGTTTTGGCGCCAGCAGCTTCTGTTTCTAACCCCTCAAACCAACCAATCCAGGTGTTGGCCCCAAATATATCTCCCGAACCTTTGGTAATCTGCACAGACAATACATTAAATTCCGCAGAGTGTGATTTAACCACTGCATTTACCTCTACAAATGCTGCAAACCTTGTTACTCTCTCTCAACCCTTTGACCCAGCTCTAAATCTACCTGGTCATGTGTTTATCACTGATCAAATTGCTCTCAATGCACCTTTGGTTGAATCCACTACTGGGTCAGAAGTGCCATTCACACCCACTGTAACTTTAAATGATTCCCTCATCAACAATTACAATATTACCAGCAACACTGTTTTGATAGAGTGCACAATAGCTCTTGAAGCCCCAGGGAATATTGTCCCTACAACAATTACCTTACAAGAAAATACTGTTGAGCCTCCAACACCTACTCAGATGGTTATAAATCACATAGAAAAGCAACAGATTGTATCAGTACCCAACCCTCAAACTGTTGACCCCACTATTCTAGTATCCTCCAATGCAGAATCAGTAACTCTGTCAACCACCTCTGCAGTTATGTCTGATTGTCCTACAGTAGGTGAATCAAACCCTGGCCCGGAACCTGTTGTTAGTGAGGAGCCACCACCCCCAAAAGAGGAGGAAACTGCTGACAATTCCATTTCCACAGTAAAAATCTCAGCTAAAACCCCACCCCCCTCCGAACAAGCTGAAGAGGAAGAATATTCAAATGGCACATCTAGTGATGCACAACTACAGACTTTCACCAAGAACTTCATCTGCAATGTGTGTGATAAGCTTTTCCATTCAATGAAAGAACTAGGCCATCATGTAAGTGACCATGCTGATGAATGGCCCTACAAATGTGAGTTCTGCTTGCTGCTGTTTGGTAAGCCCTCTGCTTTGCTTGATCACCGATCCAACCTCCATGGTGTCGGCAAGACTTATGTCTGCAGTGCATGCACAAAAGAATTTGTTTACCTTTGCAACCTGAAACAGCATCAGGAAGAACTGCACCCTGGCCAGCAGTGTACGTACACAGAGGAGGAAAAGGGCAAACTAAGACTTCAGAACTACAACAACTCCACAAAAGTCGACACAGAGGCTTCAGTGCCCTGCGCCTCAGAGGAGTCCGAGAAATCAATTAAAAATGAAGGTGATGTAGATGCTTCTGGTGAAGAAATGTTTACAGCAATTAAAATCATGGCTTCAGATGGAGGCAAACTCAAAGGGCCTGATGTCCGTCTCGGCATCAACCAACACTATCCCAGCTTTAAGCCACCTCCATTTCCTTACCATAATAGATCACCTGCTGGCTCAGTGGCTTCAGCTACAAACTTCACCACCCACAACATCCCACAAACCTTCAGTACAGCTATTCGTTGCACCAAGTGCGGAAAAAGCTTTGATAACATGCCAGAGCTGCACAAACACATCCTTGCTTGTGCAAATGCCAGTGATAAAAGGCGGTACACACCCAAAAAGAATCCCATCCCACTTCGCCATTTTGCAAAAGCTCAAAATGGAGTGCTGTCTACTACCAATTCTACTAATGGACTGAATGCTTCCCATAGAGCCAGCCAGGCAAACGGGTCCAAACCTAACCAAGAATCATCAGTAAAGATGAAGCTCAGTGCGCTCAAAAAAAGGAAAAAAAAGTTGGTTCAAAGGGCCATGTCACAGAGGAACAAATCAGCATCTTCGTCAAATAAAGTCACCCCTGCACAAGTGGATGAGGCGCAGGAGATGTTTGTCTGCCCGCACTGTAGTCGGGAGTTCACATTACGTCGCAGCAGAACTAAACACATGGCGGTCTGCCCCAAGAAACCTGAAGAAGTGAAGAAGAGGAAAGATGTAGGAGTCTCTGTCACCAAGGAAAATAATGGCGACCTGCGTAGAGGGGTTTCTCACTTGGAGGAAAAACGACAAGTGTCAGCTCACCACAAAACAAGACTCCAGACGTCTAACCCTGCCAAGAGGCCAGCCATCCTACCTGTGCAAACTGTCCTTTCAAACAAAAAAAGTAAAATCATTATAAAAGAGCGAGTGCAACCAAAACAAGAGACGCCCACACTGAGTGAACTTCCCATTGTTCGCACTTTTAACCCCTCCATTCGCCAGTATAGTAGAGTGCAGCACAGTGTCAAAGAAATCCCCATTAAAATCACCATGTTGAAACCACAACAGACTCAACCACAGCCCAAGAAGGATGAGCTTCCCCCCACCCAGAGCCGAGAAACGGCAACTGGAGTCGTTACCAGCAGCTCGCAGCAGAGCGCTCCAGCTTCAGTGAAAGACAAACTGATGACCATTCAGCAGCCCACGAGGGATCGGCAGGTATTTAAAGCATGTTTTGCAGAGAATGTAGTCATAGGCGAAGTGAGTGTGGTAATGTGTGCGTGCAGAAGATGATCCCGTGATGGGAAGCAATGTCAGATGTGTGTTTCTCACGATGTATGCGTTCATTGTTTATATTTCTTTCAGGACCCTTTTGTATGAAGCTCCTCGTACATCTTCCGTGATGGAGGAAACCCTGCAGATACTAAAGAGAGGTAACTGCTAATCATGCAGTCAACCCCATGGACCCATGGAATGCATCATACTGTACAATATGGCTGAACTGAAGACGGATTAAACGAGTGACTAAGGATACTGCAGTGAGTGGATGTGATTAACTGAGCTTAACCAATATTTGGATGCTTTTGTAGTAGCATACCGTTTTGTAGATTTCTCACCCATTTCATAAGCGTTCTGGCAAAGGCTTGGATTTGCACTTTGAACTGAATCTGTGACTGCAGCATGTCACAGAATGACCTGTAAGGCTGTTCTCATTCGTACTTAGTGTTTTTTTTTAGGGTGTTTTCACACCTGTAGTTTGTTTGCTTTGTTCCGATTCAGGGACTAATATGATACAATGTCGCACTTGCCCCCTGGTTCGGTTTGTGTTCACACGTCAACATTTAACAGCGGACCAAGACTTGTAAACATACGCCACACGTGAGGAAACTGTT
>OMOT01070269.1:0-10549 GCA_900312575.1 Acanthochaenus luetkenii | reverse complement strand
AGGAGATGGCTATAGACACAAGATATCTATAGACAGGAGATATCTATAGACAGGAGATATCTATAGACAGGAGATGGCTATAGACAGGAGATGGCTATAGACAGGAGATATCTATAGACAGGAGATGGCTATAGACAGGAGATGGCTATAGACAGGAGATGGCTATAGACAGGAGATATCTATAGACAGGAGATGGCTATAGACAGGAGATGGCTATAGACAGGAGATATCTATAGACAGGAGATGGCTATAGACAGGAGATGGCTATAGACAGGAGATGGCTATAGACAGGAGATATCTATAGACAGGAGATGGCTATAGACAGGAGATATCTATAGACAGGAGATGGCTATAGACAGGAGATATCTATAGACAGGAGATGGCTATAGACAGGAGATGGCTATAGACAGGAGATGGCTATAGACAGGAGATGGCTATAGACAGGAGATGGCTATAGACAGGAGATATCTATAGACAGGAGATATCTATAGACAGGAGATGGCTATGCTTTCCTACAATAATTAAATACATGGAGGTTCTGCGCTTAAGCTGCGGAGTTAAAGAAGATGTTGACGGTATAACATCCCAACCTGAATTGGACAGTTATCTCATCTGATGTCAGAAGAGGTCCCAACCAAATAAAGATCTTTTGACCACAGAGTTGGCATTTTCTGTACATGACATTAGGCAAAGATTGTTCTGTTTCATTTATCTCTCTCTGTCTCTGTCTCTGCAGACAGCGATAGTGCAGCAGCCATGACGGACACGGTGATGGGCGGCAGCTCGGATCGCTGGGTGTCCAACGACCGGCAGAGGAGCATGCATGCCAAGTAAGCACGAGTATCAGAACAGCAGGGTGCACGGGGCATAGCGGGCACCATGCTGTACTCACTGGGAGCAGCTGCTGTGTGGTGATGTTAACCCATATGCCTCCACCAACACTGAAATGTACCCTCCCTTTTCTCTCCTGCTTCCGTTCGGTGTTTGATCTGTGACACAGTGATGAGGAGCAGTAAGTAGACAAGTTCCCACTCCATCTCCCTTATCTCTCTTATCTCTCTTATCTCTCTTATCTCTCGTATCTCTCTTATCTCTCTTATCTCTCTTATCTCTCTTATCTCTCTTATCTCTCGTATCTCTCTTATCTCTCTTATCTCTCTTATCTCTCTTATCTCTCTTATCTCTCGTATCTCTCTTATCTCTCTTATCTCTCTTATCGCTCTCCCTGCATTGTGTAGGTCCAGAGTCTTTAGAAAGTAGTGTAATGTGTAGATGCTGTTGTAAAGACATGTACATGCATGAATTATGTATAACGCACAATTACTGCTGAATGTGTGCACAGTGTGCATTTGTACGTCCGACGTATATTATATGATATATATCTGATGTGCTCTGTGCTCTATCCAGTGTTTTTGTTTGCTCCATTTGTCCAAACATTGAATGTGAAGTACTTATTTACTAATAATTTTAGTAACAGCATAGAAGCCATGTAAGAGAATATGTTTGGCTGACAGGGGTAACTGGACCATGCAGCCAGGCCCTGGTCCTGGTCCAGACCTGACAGATGAAGAGAAGGAGATTATAAACAGTGTCATCGCCCGTGCTGAGAAAATGGAGGCCATGGAGCAGGAGAGAATTGGGTGAGACATCATGGACCATGGACATGGTCTCCATAGATATATAAAGACGATATCACTCGTTGAGATGTGTACATTCGGGCCTGGGATAATGGGACTGTCGACAGTGTCGGTGACATTTCCCCCTGTCTTGTTGCAGGCGCTTGGTAAACCGTCTGGATGACATGAAGAAGACCGTGTGTGGGGACGGAGTGTCCCGCTGTTTGCTATGTGGGGAGCAGCTGGGCTCACCCGGGGTCAGCTCAGTGGTGTGTGAGGACTGCAAAAAGGTAGGAATGCGCCGGCCAATTACCGCGGGTCCACAAAACCCACTCCGCTGTGGCAGTTCTGATACACCTTGACGTAATACAAGCGGCCGCCGTCTGTGAGTTGTGTACGTGTGACGTTGTGAAATGGTGAGCGGTTGGAAAACCTCTACTTTCTCCTGTCACGTAGAACATGTGCACCAAGTGCGGGGTACAGTGTAACAGTCGGCCACGCTCTGTGTGGCTGTGCAAGATCTGCAAAGAACAGCGAGAGGCAAGTGTTTTTCCACCGGTGAGCTCACACAGACAAGAAATGTCCTTTGGGAAGCCTACGACAGTAACACGTTTCTGTTTGTCTTAAGGTGTGGAAGAGGTCTGGTGCCTGGTTCTTCAAAGGCTTCCCGAAGCATTTCCTGCCGGCGCCTATGCCGATAGCTAAACCCAGAGAGACGAGTGCAGAGCCCAGGGAGGCGGCAGCCCAACCACAGCCACGGGGTAGAGACACTCAGTATTTGCCCCCTCAGCTTTGGTGTGCAGTCTATTGGAATCATAATGAGTTCATACATGAAGGGAGTTGCACATTTCTTAGCGTCACTTTTCATCAATCTATTGGTCAAACGTTGGGTTTTCTCTCCCAGGTCAGAGTCGGGCTCCTTACCTCTGAGCAGTTATCTCATCAATATCTGGAAACCTTTTTTTTATTTTTTATTTTATCTGCCAAACTAACCGAGGCTTGTGAAATGTCCATTTCTCAGCGACACCGCCGGTTGACTTTTTAAACCACTTTTCAAAGCACCACCTCTTCAGTCTCATCAGATCAGCGTTTGTACACCAGTCCTCTTCCAACCCCCCTCCTCTCCTCGCTCTTTTCCCTACCGTCAAACCTTTCATCTGCTTCCCAGATTTGGCATCACCTCCCACTGTCGCAGGGGAAGGGATGAAGAGCTCAAGTAAGCAGTTGGGAAACGCATGGTGTGACATGGGAGGTGCCTCCAGGTGGTGCTGGCACGATGGGCCACAACGAATCTCACATCTTCCGACTATATAACCGCATACAGTACTATTACAGATTCCACTGCAGCGGGGGCTGGAAGTGATGTGATTGTGTGTTGTGTGTGTGTCTGTGTTGTGGGTGTGTGTGTGTCTGTGTCTGTGTATGTATGTATGGCATTCATGCATATTTTTAGGAACAGAGCCACAGGGCCGTGCTGGTTACCCACCTGTGGCCCCTAAACCACCAGAGGTGCGTACGGCCACGGGCGGGGCCGGTCCCGGCTACAATGAAGGGGCAGCCCAGGGTGGCCCGGTGGTGATGAAGAAGGCTGTGACCGTCCAGAGCTCCAGACCACAGCCTGCTACATCTGCCACCATGGCCCAGCAGGGTGAGGGACAGCCAGGACACAATCGCTGAGAAATCCTCTGCATCACCCATTTGCTCATGAAGCGTTCCAAGCATATACCATATAGTGTGACTCTAGATGTGGGTTTTTTTTGGTGCTGTCTAAGAGGATTGTATGTGGTTGTAGGTTCAATGGTGGCAGATGGAGGCGCAGCTCCTCCAGAGCAGAGAGTGCCTCCTGCAGTACGGGAGGAGAGGAGACAGCCTGCTGCTTACAGCGCTCCCCCCGCCCGACAGCAACCTCCCCCAGCTGAGGAGGAGGAGGAGGCCAACGACTACGATTCTGATGAAGCCAGTGAGTTCACCATCTGCTCATTCATTTCATGGAGTAAGAGGGCCGATGCCCATGTACTGTACAATATCTGGTTTAGTTTCTCCGCATGTACAGTTTGACTTGAGTGCTTTCTGTCTTGTTGTTTTCAGGTAAAAATGACTAGATGGGGGGCTTTCTAAATGAATCCAAACATATTGTCATGTATCATACAGTACTGGGCATTGATGTGCAATATTTACCTTAATTTGGCAGCATTACTATTCCCTTTAGGAAGTCTGGGTCATACCGTGTCGATGCTGGATTTCTGCCCTTTAGTCTGATAGTCTGAGGCGATATTTAATTTCTATAAATTGTCCAATAGTTCTAGCAGGCAGCGAATATCATTCTAGCAGAATCTATTGAGCCTGGTAGAGGATCATAAATGATAAGTGCCATAAGTTATCCAAGCAGGGGAATCAATACCCTAGAACTAAAGCAGAGGAGGACGTTAATGAGTCAATAGTGAGACATAAACGATTTAATTGTGCCGTTTTTTGAGGTGTATATCCCCTTTGAGTGATGAGAATGGTGCCATGCCAGTCATGTTCTCTGCCTCCAGCAACGAACAGCCTTTATTCTCTCCCCGGGGGATCCGGTGTTAATTTACTTGATTGAGGTCCGGGAATAAGGAGCAGTGCAAATAATTTGAGACGCAACAGGACTGACGGGATATAGATTCCCCTCGTGTTTGATCCAATCCCCTGTGTTAAGAGTGAAAATGGTTGAAATAGCAATGGTTCCACTGTGCCTGTTCTCTATGGAGTTGTTAGGAGGAGAACAGTTGGGTCCTGCGGCGCAGACTGATCTCAATAGCTCAGCTAATGATAACTGCTTCAGTGGTGTTGTCCTCTTACATCTAGGTTGTGCCTTTCAGCTCAGTAAAGCTAATATAGGTTCAATAACATTTGAATGGTTGTAGTTTAACAGATATACGCTTGTTAAATGCGACTCACATTTTGAATCTAAGGTATGCTGGTAATCATATTAAATTGAGGTCTATTCTGTGCGTGCTTTGATGGCTATGTTATCTGATCTATAAATATATCTAATTATAAAAACAAACTGGATGAGCTGGGGCTGCTTGGTGTTGGAAGAGTTTCAGAGCACTGCACTTCTGGACCTGCAGGCTGGTGGCTAAACTCAGCACTGGGATGTTGACCGTGAAATAAGAGGATTAACAAATTACATTTGATTATTTTGTCCGCTAACGGCTACGCTAGCCATTGTCACCTCTTCGCAGAAAATCTGTGAGGGTAGTCTTTTTTTTACCCATAACCATATTTTCTGAATGCCCTCCTTTGAGACTCGTGCCTCTATTTTATATTGTATTATGAGATTGCCTGCAATGTCTTTAGGTAGAAGGCTCTGAATATGTTCAGCGATCTTGGCTCAAGACTGATCAGTCGAGTTTGCTGTACCTTTAAGGGGAAATTGAGTCTCATTGTGATTCAGCATTAGTGTCCATCGAATCTTGATATGCTAGTCTGTCCATCCTCCTGTGCCAATGCCAGCACTCGTTAATTGTAAGAAGCAGAGTCTCAATGTTTCCCTGTATTTATACTCTTCGTTATTCTACAGCAAACACAGCCTTTCTGTAGTCTTATGTAAAGACTGGTCTGCGTCTCTTTCAGCCACTCTGGGCTCTCTAGAGTTCAGTCTGCTTTATGAGCAGGAAAGCAGCAGCCTCCACTGTAGCATCCTCAAAGCAAAGGTACCATCCATCTCCTCACGCTTTCACACATAGGAACAATTCAACTGAAGTGGTTTGTGTTTATTTGACCTCTCTGCTGTCCTGTGACGGACACTGTGCTATTCATCTCCTCAGGGACTGAAGCCCATGGACTCAAATGGACTGGCAGATCCCTATGTCAAGCTTCATCTGCTGCCAGGGGCTAGTAAGGTGAATGAATCCCTTTTCCTGCACCAAGCATTTGTCTCTTTTAAAAGATTCATTTCCTGAATATCCTGCAACGGGAAAAGGAGGAACGGTGACTATTAGACTCCTGTGGTTCAGCCAGAGGCCTTTCCACAAGCTCAAGCCTGACACCTTGTGGTGTAAACGCACAATACCTTATTACTCATGAACTTGCCATAGGTCTATTGTCTAACACATTGGGTGAGATATTGTGCCATAAGTGAAAGTGGGCAGTTCTGGGCTGCTCACCCTGGTTAAACAGCACAAGAGATTGATACATCAGATCTCGTCTAGTGGTAAAATCATCTGATCTACTGATCTACTCCGCATCTAACAGTCTACGAAGCTGCGCACAAAGACCTTGAGGAACACCCGCAACCCTGCATGGAATGAGACTCTCACCTACCACGGGCTTACAGATGAGGACATGCAGCGCAAGACCCTCAGGTGGATGCCTCAAGCAGCCAAACGTGCTAAATCACACAGTGCTGACAGTATTCACACAGTTACTTGATCCGTCAGCTCTCATGTCTTGCTTCAAACGTTATCTACCCTTACATGACATCCTTACATGACAACGTTTTCCAAATGATTCACTTTCTCTTTTGATTTGCACAGGATCTCCGTCTGTGACGAGGACAAGTTCGGGCACAATGAATTTATTGGTGAAACCCGAGTGGCCCTGAAGAAACTGAAGATGAACCAGAAGAAGAACTTCAACGTGTGTCTCGAGAGAGTTGTCCCCGTGAGTAAAACTCATTTACAGCCGAGCAACGCTTTGTTCACCTCGTCTGAACCTCTCATTGACCGGCGGTACGATCCTGTTCCCTTCGCAGACAAAGAGAACTTCAACAGCCGGGGGAGCTCGGGGCATTTCACTCTACGAGGATGAGGCAATACTTTACTACCAGCATGTCTAAACATGACAGATTCCTCCAGAAGTTCATTCAAATCTAATCACCAATCTCCCTGAACTTCTGTCTTTCATCCCCCAGCCAGGGAAAGATGGTGCGGAGGTAGAGGAGCGAGGCCGGATCCTGATCTCCCTCATGTACAGCTCCCCGCAGAACCGCCTCATCGTGGGCGTTGTGCGCTGTGTTCACCTGGCTGCCATGGACACTAATGGCTATTCTGACCCATTTGTCAAAATGTGGGTTCCACTATGTGTTTGATTTCTCTGGTTGTTGTTGTGTTGGACTGTAACGAGGTCATCGCTTGTTATCGGTACATCGAGGAAGCTGACGACATACACAATTGTGTTACTCTCAGTAGTAGATTTAGATTGTAAATCTGTGAAGGCAGAATAATGGCAAAAGATGTAAGTGTATATACCATTTACAGATATCTGAAACCCGACATGGGGAAAAAGGCCAAATGCAAAACACAGATCAAGAAGAAGACCCTAAACCCAGAGTTCAATGAGGTTAGTACTGGAATTCATGGTGAAAGGCAACAATAAATACAAATGATTCCGTTTTTTTTGTTTTAAATGATTACCCTTAAATTATTCTTTGCAACTGAAGTTTGAAAAATGTCCATCTTGGGGGACGTCGATGGGAACGGTGAATTCATTTCTTTCTTGATTACATTTCAGGAATTCAGCTATGACATCAAGCACAGTGATCTGGCCAAGAAGACTTTAGATATCTCCGTGTGGGACTATGATATCGGGAAATGCAATGACTACATCGGTAAGTTATTTGTGGGATTTGAATATTATCCCTCTTTTGATTAAATGAAAATGAAATTCTAATGAAATTCTCCACCTGCTCTACACCGGGCTGACACCTTCAATCATTCTTCCTTTTGGATAGGTGGCTGTCAGCTGGGAATCACTGCCAAAGGAGAGAGACTGAAGCACTGGTACGAGTGTTTGAAGAACAAGGACAAGAAGATTGAGCGTTGGCACACCTTGCTTAATGAGAGTCACATCTCTAGCGATTAACCACTTGCCAAAACTGCATGAGCTAAAACCTCTCCCTCCTACTCTGTCCACTTCCCTTCTCCTAAGGCACTTCCCTCCATCCTATTCCTTTTGTCTGTTCTTCTCTCCTGTCCTCTACCTGACCAACACACGGGCATCGCTCTCATGCCTCCTTTTCCCTGATGTAACCCTTCCCTATCTAGTCCTTAACTATTTATCTGCCTGTGCTGAGACTCAATCTGCCCGTGGAACTTTTCAAAAGGCAAAACATGGCATACCTGAAATTAATTTCATGAATGCAACGAAGGCATCTAGACTTGAAAGTGCAACATTTTAGACGATCATGCCTGTCAATGACGTTATGTAGTTTACTGAACTCGACACATCCTTAGCTAAAGAAAATGAAATTTGAATTGCACTGGCAAAAGAAAAGCAATATGTTACGCCATCTAAGGTCACAACCATTACCCATGGTCACAACAGCCTCTATTAAGCTCATTCATTAAGTTCCTTAGAGTGGCAGGGTATCACTTTTTATTTCTTGTGCAATGACATCACGCTGTAGTGTAACACTTGTTTGAGCATGCAAAGCCACAGACATAAGAAAAGAGTGAACACGCAGCTGCGCCGTCAAGTATTTGAACTGTGCCGGATGTCATGGACATACAGTATATTATCACGAAGAAATGTTTACATGTTGATACTTTTGCTCAGGATAGGATAGAAATGACAGAAATCTGGTCCATACGTGATTCATAAATCAATGGGCCGTGCGCTAGATGAATCTTTCATCAGTTGCTGTTAAAGCGTGACTTACAATTATAGCACATCTAGTTGAATATCATGAATTCTTATGTCTGATTATTCAAGCTGTGACTTGTTTGAGTTGGTGGGAAATGTTAACCGCGTGATTTGAGAAACCGAAACAGTGAACGGAAATGTTTATTTTTCCGTTTTCATTTCCTAGTTGTGGTGAGAATTAGCAGGAGAAGGGAATTTCTTTCCAGCTAGCTCGACTCTTCTGAAGCACGTGGCTCGCTCTGTACAGCTCAAGAGGTTTTCTACTGCGGGTTTTCTACTGAACGCACATGGTCGGGTTTCTTAATCTAACAAACGAGTCGGCTCCGCTTAACGGGAAGAGAAGGTGGAACAGGTTGTGTCATAAGTATGTGCAGCTTTACCTGCATGCACTGTGCTCGTGACGCTCGTGTGCCTGGAGCAGTCAGGGCCGGCTTTTACCCCAACGCACCCTTTCCACCAAGCAGGGCCCTTTCCACCCTGCCACACCCCAATCATTAAAGGCTTTAGTGTGTGGCTGTTCACTAATCACAGCGACCCAAGGAAAGCACACCTTACACAATGGAATGACCTCAATTTATACAGCTGTTTGCAAGTTACTCCAATGTCAAAAAACAAAAAGACTAAAACAAAAAAAACCTATGCATGAAATGTCTTGTGGTTCAAGATATATACATATACTTTTAAAGAAATTAACGCTATTTCAATTGAATTAATGTTTACACTTCTTCCCCATAACATTCCTATTAATACTTTAAGTACAAAAGGCCATAATAACGCCGATGCATCTATGCTGCATGACTATCGGGATGCTTATGGATATTGTTAAGACTTGAAATGGTGTTATCTGAATAAACCGGTCCGATAGCATCCACACAACCGATTGATGATGTGATACCAACTGAGCACGTCAACAAGAAGAAGTTATCCAACTCTAGAAGTAGCATACGTTGAGATTAATATCATTCTTCGAGTGACACATTCTGTACATAAACAACAAGTGTCTTGTTTTCTCTGAACAGCCACTCTGCCCCCCTGTGGCAGTGAGTCAAACACCTAACAGTAGCAGCATACACTGTCCCAAGTAATGCTGCTTCAGTCACAGTGGATCATCATGTGATGGTCAACAGTATACTATGGTCACTTGTTCGTTTTTTTTGTCAGCAGGCTTCTCCCTGAGCTAAACATCTAGCTGTCTTCTACTTGATTCTGCCAGTTCAGTGGAATGTTTCCTGGTTCTATCTCTGTATTTGTAAATAGATAGTGCATGCACTGGAAATATGTACGTTTGCAAATAACTTTGCATGTAAAGATTTTGCAAAGAGTTTACACAGATCAATAAAAACCAATGAAAATGGACAAACCCACGCTTGTGCATATATTTGTTTAAATACTTGTGATGTGCAGTGTTTGAGGAATTAATAGATTCAAGTTTATGCTTGAAGAAGAAGAAGAAAAAGACAAAGAAGAAGGAAGAAGGGGGCAGCAGCTATATTTGATTAGCACTTCTCTTCATAAAGTTGTCGTAAAAAAAGAAACGATAACAATAAAGACACAATGCTTTTAAATCAAATGATAAAAGTTACAATTCGCTGTATACAGCATCAGTATCAAAATAGCATAATATTACTGATATCGTACAACCTATAGAGTTACACTGAATACAAAGGTACATTATCGGACACATGCAGCAACTCTTTAGGGACAACAGATAACGCCGGTTGGAAAAGGCCCACTCAGTTCAGAAAATGTATTGTGCATCGTCAAATTGCCAGAAGGGAAACTGACAATGCTGGCGGTTGCTCCAAAGTTTAGGGCCCTGCATTGCAAGTACATGCTCACATTGTGTGTTTAATCTGGACTACGTTAAAGACGAAATACCTATACCTGCTTGCCTGAGGCCCCGTACCAAGTTCAAAGTAAAGTACTACAGGCTACCTTTGTCATTTGCCTCTCAAAACATGTCATGTCAACATGCATTTCCCTGTACCCTTTTTGTAACGGTCGTGTCTGTTCATGTAGATCCCTGTCTGGATATGATGTGGTGCCGAGGATGGTCTCATGTCTGTTCCCTGCACTTTTTAATTAGACGCTATGTAAATAAATATGTTCCTTTTTTTTTTGGCATCTGAGGAGCCTCAGTTTGTCAGTGGGCGAGCTACTCTCTTCAACCCCCTGCCCAAGAGGAGACATGTTTCTGCATTCAAACGTTCTCTTATTGTTCAAATATTACGGCACTTATAGGATTAGGACTTTTTAGGTTAGGGCTTTTGAGATGATGGTTAAATGGATGAATCGGGAAATTGCTGATTTTCACC